>CM019925.1:4919038-5003047 GCA_009764595.1 Geothlypis trichas
GGGCCAGTAAAACCCCCCCACTGCTCCCCCTGAGCTCAGCAGAGCCCGGAGCACCCCTTGAAGAGGGACAGTGGGTTATGAAACACGGGTGATTTAAATGCAAATGAGTGAAGAAACACCGACTTCCTTTATTAAAATGGAAATTGCGCTTCAAGCTGCCACCACCGCTCCCCACAGCCCCGGGGTGTCCTGGTGCTGGCAGCAGCCACATCCTGAGCCACCACCTGGGTGCTTTGGGGGTTCAGGGGGTGCCTGGGAAGTCCTTTCCAGCCCTCTGTCTCCTGCACATTGCACATTGTGAGAGGTGTCACTCAGCTGCAGCCTCCTGACATCAGCTGTCCCCAAAGTGCCACGCTGAAGGGAATAATTATTTTCTCATTTCCTGAGATCTCCTCACTAAATTTGTTCCTGTAGGAATAGAGAAAGGAAATGAAAAAAAAATAAATAAAATAAAGGCAGATATGCCTTGCTGTTCCTCCCCAGGATGGTGGGGAATTGGGATTTTTGGGACATTTGGGGCCCAAGGCAGAGGAGCAGGGATGGTTCCTCCCTTGCAGCCATCCCCAGAACCCCCATCCCCTGTGGCTCTGCACAGCCTGCCCTGGGATCTGCTGCTTTCCCAGCTCCTCCAGCGAGTCCTGGCTGCTGCCTTCAGCCCCAGCTGGCTCCAGTTGCTGGGAGATGATGAAGGCCAGCAGGGACTGGAGAAGTCCCGAGTGGTTATCCTCTGCATTCCCCCAGGAGAGCATTTAATTGCCTTTTGAAGGATCCCACAGCCTCTGCAGGAGCCCTCCTGACCACCCAACTCTCCTGGCATTTATTCATCCACAGGGCCTGGCTTGAACTTTGTTTTCCTTTCAGTTCCTATTACTGTTCCCCTCATCCTCTCCTCCAGCCCTTTGCCGTCCTTCATCCCTCATCTCCCGCTCTGTCCTCGCCTGCTGTGCCTCTCAAACATCCCTGTCCTGATCCTCACCACGGGAAATGTCACTCTGAGACGTGGCAGGGCTGAGATGGACCTGGAACCAAACCCTGCCTGCAAACAGCCCCCAGTGCCAGCCAGGGAGAGCCCAGGGTGGGCAGAGAGAGCCCAGAATGGCCAGGGACAGCTTGGCATGGACAGGGAGAGCCCAAAACAGCCAGGGAGAGCCCAGGGTGGGCAGAGAGAGCCCAGAATGGGCAGAGAGAGCCTGGCATGGACAGGGAGACCCCAGGATGGACAGAGAGAGCCCAGAATGGGCAGAGAGAGCCTGGCATGGACAGGGAGAGCCCAGGATAGACAGAGAGAGCCCAAAACAACCAGGGAGAGTCTGGCATGGTCAGCAGAGCCTGGCATGGACAAGGAGAGCCTGGCATCGATAGGGAGAGCCCAGGATGGTCAGGGACAGCCTGGCATGGCCAGGGAGAGCCTGGCATGGACAGAGAGAGGCTGGTACAGACAGGGAGAGCCCAAAACAGCCAGAGAGAGCCCAGGATATCCAGGGAGAGCCTGGCATGGCCAGGGAGACACTGGCACAGACAGGGAGAGGCCAGGATGACCAGGGAGAGTCTGGCATGGCCAGAGAGAGGCTGGCATGGCCAGGGACAGGCTGGCATGGCCAGGGAGAGGCCAGCAGGACACTCACAAACCCCTCCTTGGCCTCCATCAGGACAGGGACAGACCCCTCAGCCTGGCCTGGGGACAGTCACCTTCTGGCTCTCTCCTCTTGCACTTCCCAGGATTTGTAGGAACGGGAATGGGGAGGGGAGGCAGGTGCTGGTCCCCCACCTCGGACAGGAACCTGTGCTGGGATGCTGAACAACCCATGGGAGAGACCACAACTGCATTTCCAGCACTTCAGAGAAACACCCATTTGCTTAAGCCATCTAAAAATCAATGTGTGACAAACCCAAGCGACCCCGTGAGTCCCCCACACCCCTGAGCAGCTCTGGAGGAAGTTTTGCCAAGCAAATCCTGCAGGAGCTGCCCAAGAGGTCACGGCCTCCATCCTCCAGCCCGGTCCTTCCACTCCAGCACCATTTAATCACCATTTGGAGTTCAGCATCCAGCCTTACTGCCTCATCGTCAGGCACTGTGCCAGCGCCGTGAAGCATCACTTCATCCATCACTGTCTCCCAAGCTGTCTCTCCTGCCTCCCGGGCATCATTCCTGCCCCTCCCAAAAAGCCACCAAGCCGCTGAGCAGGCTCCGAGCCAGCCCCGAGGTTGCAGCTCCCGAGGAATGAGCCGGACTCGCTGCTCCCCGATCGGGTCCCGCCTGCTGCTCGCAGAGCTGATGGATTTATTTTCATTACATTCCGTCCAGGGCTATTCTCCTCCTCCCGCCTCCCCTGCAGCCCGGGAAAGGAGCCACCTTCCAGTTGATTTCTCGCGCAGCAGAGCCAGGTCCGTGTTCCTGTCCCGTTCAATTAGCACACGGAGGGAACTGGGCTGTGCAGCCGCAGAGCTGCTGCTGCCTCCCCGCAGGAGCCAGGACGGGCAGAGCCGCCCCCAGCTCGTTCCCCCTGTCCTGGCACCCAAACTCACCCTGTGCCAGCCGGCGTGCCCAGGTGGGGCAGGGATGCTCCAAAGTGGATTTGCTGGGGTGATTGTAAGAGCCTAAATGAGGGGTGCAGGACTCCAGGCAGCTCTCCAAAATGCAGTTTATTATCACATCCAAGATGTTGTAGCAGTCCAGGGTTGTGGGTGACAGAGCTGTGCCTACAGATGTCAGCTCCAGCTGCAGGCAGGCCTGGAGACACTTTTCTTTTGGCTACAATGCATTATGTACTTTTCTTTTGGTTACAATGCATTATATAATTTTCTTTTGGTTACAATGCATTACAGACTTCTTTAGGTTACAAATGCATCATATACTTTTCTTTTGGTTACAATGCATTCTATACTTTAGGTTACAAATGCATTCTATACTTTTCTTTTGGTTACAATGCATTATATACTTTTCTTTAGATTACAAATACATTCTATACTTTTCTTTGCTGAGCTCTTAATACAGTAGAACCAATCTATACCTTAACTATTACCTATAGCCTATCATAACTAATTACCATATTCATGTTACTGTTCTCCATTCACTAAAAGTTACCACATTACAGTTTAAGCTAGAAGTTGTTTTTCAGTTTTCTTGCAGTGGAAAATTCTGAGACCTTTTTTCTACTTGCAACGTTTGCTGACTTGTTTGCCTGTGCTCTCTTCCTGCTTGGTAAAAACATCTTTATGCTTGGGGTGGGTTTATCCATAAAAACCCCTTCTAACACACACACCCTTTGCCTCCTTGGTTATCCAGCGAGACTGGCTCAGCAATTCTTTTCTTCTATATCAAAACTTGCTTCCATCTCTGTTCCCTCATCACACTCTACATTTAAAAACCTTTCTGCTAAGCACACACAGATCTGTGAGACTTTCTGGTCGAACTTTCATCCTTCCCAACGGGTGATGGATGGTGCAGCTCTCCCCACCTGTCACAGCCGCTCCCAGGTGGCAGCAGCTGAGTCACGAGTGAAATATGTGAAATGTGTCCCCATCCTCCCCACTTCCCTGCACCTGGTGGGAAACAATCGCTAAATCACCTCCCTCCCGCTGCACCAATCACCCGGCCAGGCTGCAGGGACACGCAGGGGAGAGCTTTGGTGCAGATTTTCTAGGATAAAAACAATAAAAAACAGGGATAACCACAATTAAGTGCCGGAGAAACGCTGAGATCAACTCGAATCGCAGTGCTGGGGTTGAAGCTGCATTTTGGGCTTGGTGCAGCTGGCAGAGTGCAGGGAGGAGCAGTGGGAGCATCTCGGGGTGTGCTGCTCAGCAGGGCAGGATTTAGGGAGCCAGTTTAATTTCCAGAGCTGCTGGAACAGCCCTGGGCTGGTGCCCCGAGCAGGGCCTGCAGCACTTGGAGTGCTCAGGGCTGAGATGTGGAAAGGAGGGAAAGTTTTAGGACCAGCCAGAGCAAAACTCTTGTGTAATCAGTGCTGAATTATGCGGCAGGAGCTGCAGGGGAAATATCCTTGAAGGCTGAGTTTCCCATCGTGAGGAGCCACTCGGTGTTTGGAGCACACTAATTATCCCTCAGACGAGGATGAGCTGTAATTGGAGGGGTTTAGCACTCACGCTTGGCAGTGATGTCATTGAGAGGCGATAAATAAATCCCAGAGTAAAAGAAAGGCAGCAGATTCCCCCCAGGAGCAAGGAGGGGAGTGGGACAGCATTTCTCAGGAGTGAGGGGGTTTGGGAGAGGATCAGACAGATCCAGAGGAGCCCTGGGACAGCTTTTCCCCAGCCTGAGCTGTGAGGAGATGTCAGGGACCCATCCTGGGGCTCCCCAGAGCCAGCAGAGCCGGCAAAGCAAAGCCCCAGAGCTGGATGCTCCCCCTCAGGGGCTCTTTTCATGCTCGGAGTGTTTGGGAGGACTCAGGATCAATGGCAGGAAGCCTCTCCTGCTCAGCCCCGTTTGGGGTCAGGCCGTGGATTGGGAAGAACAAAAGCCTGAATTTCTCACCCTGAGCCCCACACACACCTCGGAGCTGTTTCTGCATTGACTTCCAGAGCCTTTGAATCCACATTTCCCACGCTGAGACCAGGCTGGAGCTGAGCAATAACAGGATGCCATAAACTCCATCTCTCCCAGTAGTGAAATCCAGTAGTTCAATACATTCTAAATATTCAATTACTATTTATGTAACATGCAGCAAAGGATTATCCCATTAAACCGAAATTAAGTGCTTCGTTCATTAATTAATACAACTTATTTCAAGTGCTGCCAACATTTATCCCTGGAAACGTATTGTTTAAAACCAAAACTCACAAATGAAGGGAAAGGAAGTTATTTGCTTGCTGCTTTTATGTGTTCTCAGAGATGAGTTATGGACCCTGTGGAGGATCCATCCAGAACACAGGAGGGGAATCACCCAGGGAGCAGCAGAGGAGAAATCCTGGCTGGAAAGGCTTTGTGTCCCCCTGGGAGAGGAGGTCCAGCCTCTATTTCCTCCATTTCAGCTGGAACAGAACAGGGAAAATTCTTCTTTTCCCAGCCTGGAGAACGTGCTCCACCAGGCAAACCCAGCTCCAGCTCCTTGGGGACTGCAGGATGTCACCACGCCATGGATGTGGCATCTCCCATGGGGTCAGACCTGGGCTCAGCCCTGCCTATGGCTGGAACTGCCTGAGCTCAGAGCCTCTGCAGGACACTGGCTGGTTATTCCAGCCCTAAATTCCTTGGAGAGCCACATCCTGCTCCCACTTGACCTCCAGGAATTACCCAGCTGGTTTGTGTCCCCCTGGGGGAGGAGGTGCAGCCTCTATTTCCTCCATTTCAGCTGGAACAGAACAGGGAAATCTCTTCTTTTCCCAGCCTGGAGAAGGTGCTCCACCAGGCAAACCCAGCTCCAGCTCCTTGGGGACTGCAGGATGTCACCACCCCATGGATGTGGCATCTCCCATGGGGTCAGACCTGGGCTCAGCCCTGCCTATGGCTGGAACTGCCTGAGCTGAGAGCCTCTGCAGGACACTGGCTGGTTATTCTGGCCCTAAATTCCTTGGAGAGCAACATCCTGATCCCACTCGACCTCCAGGAATTACCCAGCTGGTTTGTGTCCTCCTGGGGGAGGAGGTCCAGCCTCTATTTCCTCCATTTCAGCTGGAACAGAACAGGGAAAATTCTTCTTTTCCCAGCCTGGAGAAGGTGCTCCACCAGGCAAACCCAGCTCCAGCTCCTTGGGGACTGCATGATGTCACCACCCCATGGATGTGGCATCTCCCATGGGGTCAGACCTGTGCTCACACCCTCTGTGACTGCAGCCACGGGACACTGGCTGGTTATTCCAGCCCTAAATTCCTTGGAGAGCCACATCCTGGTCCCACTCAACCTCCAGGAATTACCCAATTGACCCATCAAACCTCCAGCACCGGCAGCAGGCACTGGGAAAGAGCGTGTAATCTAAATTAAGTCGAGAGTCTCTTTCCAAAACAAATTCCTCCTTGAGGAAGCAAGCCCAGACTTCATTACAACAACCCAATTATCCACGAGGATGAGCTCTGGAGACAAGAGCTCCCCACGAGTGCTTCTCCGTGCTCTGCTCCCATCACAACGTCCCCTCCTTGCAAACGGGAGGGTGGGGAACAGCTGGAGCTCCCCAAAATTTGAAATGGGAGGGTCAGGAATGGCAGGAGCTTCCCCAAAACTGGAAATGGGAGGGTCAAGAACAGCTGGAACTTCCCCAGAACTGGAAATGGGAGGGTCTGGAACAGCTGGAGCTCCCCAAAAGTGGAAATGGAGGATGGGGAACAGCTGGATCTCCCCCAAAACTGGAAATGGGAGGGTCAAGAACAGCTGGAGCTCCCCCAAAATTGGAAATGGGAGGATTGGAACAGCTGGATCTCCCCCAAAACTGGAAATGGGAGGGTCAAGAACAGCTGGAGCATCCCCAAAACTGGAAATGGGAGGATGGGGAACAGCTGGAGCTTCTCCAAAACTGGAAATGGGAGGGCTGGGAATGGCAGGAGCTTCCCCAAAATTGGAAATGGGAGGATGGGAGCAGCTGGAGCTTCCCCAAAGCTGGAAATGGGAGGATGGGGACAGCTGGAGCTTCCCCAAAGCTGGAAATGGGAGGATGGGGAACAGCTGGAGCTTCCCCAAAAGTGGAAATGGGAGGGCCAAGAACAGCTGGAGCTTCTCCAAAAGTGGAAATGGGAGGATGGGGACAGCTGGAGCTTCCCCAAAAGTGGAAATGGGAGGATGGGAACAGCTGGAGCTTCCCCAAAGCTGCAGACAGGAGGGTTGGGAATGCAGGAGTTTCCCCAGCACTGCCCAGGAAACAAATCACAGCAAGAGAGGCAGAACTGGAGCCTCTCTGTGGCAGAGCCTGGCCCGGGCTGCGTTTCTGTGAGCTCCCTCCAGGGCCATTCTTTAGGGTGGAAAGCAGAATTTGATCCCCAAAGTATCCCATCTTTCAGGAAGAGGAACTAAACATGAGCTACAAGAGCTGCAAATTTATTTTTGAGCCCGTGGGTCTCTCTCTGTTGAAGGAACTCTGCAGGATTAATATTTTTGGAGTCATCTTTCACTCCAGATGATGTCTTTGGAAATCAAACAACCCTGCTGGCTCTGCAGGAGCTGGGGAACCTTTCTACATTCCTTGATTGTCCTGCAGAATCCTCCCTGCCAACCCCAAAATCTCCACTTCCACCAGATGGAAACTCTGAGCAGTGACTTCCAACCAGCTCAGGTCCCACTCTGAGACCCTCCTGCTCCAACCCCAGCTCCATCTGTCTTTGGAAGCACCAAGGAACAGTTCTCCCCTCATTTCCTTCCTGACTTCCAGCTCTGTTTCCATCCCAGCAGCAGCTTTCCATGGGCTCCTGGGGAGGTCACAAAATTCCAGATGCATTGAATCACCTCGGAAAAAAAACAAAACAAAACAAAACCCTGCAGAAAATCTTCCTGACTGTTATTTTCTAGATTGAAGAAAGGGGGGGAAAAAAATAAAAAGAAGAATTTACAGGTAATTTCCTTGTCAAAAGTTCCTGTCTGTAAATACAATCAAGATAAGAGTGACACGGCAAATAGCTCCTTTTCTCTCCTGAATGAATTATTCAATCCGCCACTGATCCCCTCTAACTGCTCCAGGATTGCCTTCTGCTTCCCTGATTTATTTTACTTTATTTAGTTCTGTAGAGAAGCGCCGCCAATAATCGAAAGGAATTCAGGCAATTTCAGGATTCAACAAATCCCTCCCGCAGCCCCGGCAGCTCAGCCCGACCCGGCTCCTTCCCACTCTGCTCTGATCCGGGATTTCTTCTTCCTCACGAGCAATCCCTGGATAATCCAGATTACTTTCCCTTGGAATGGAGCTGAATTTTGGCACAGGTTGCAGAGATCCTGCAGGAATAGGGGTGTCCCATAAATCTCCCCATTCCCAAAGGATGGAGGAAACCCCAACGAGCATCAGGGAATGGGATAACCCTGCTGAGCTGCCAGGGGTCTTGTCCCTTAATTTCTCCTGGTCTTGTCCCTTAATTTCTCCTCCTTGGAGACACCACAGCCCCCATTAGAGAATGGGAATTCACCTCTCCTCACACCCGCGGGGAATTTTTTTTAGGACGGCCCCAAAATCCCTGCAAGACATCAATAAAGAGCAGCGCTGCAGCCGGCGTTGGAAAGCAAGGAAATGATATTACAGCTGCAAAAAACGCTGCTCTGCAGCCACACCAAAGCTAATAAAAATATGACTGGAGAACAGAACTGTTTCGGAGCCGCCAAATAATATCCAGAGGATGATTCAATTACAGGGGATTAGCGCCAGGCTGGCTGCAGAGCCCGAAGTTCCTCTGCGAGGTTGGGAAGAGAGGGGCAGGTGATGACTTCATAAACCCCCAACCCGCAGTGTGGGGGCTCCAAAGGATGGAGAGGAGGAGCAGCAAAGCAGAAACCAGACAAATAAACCCCTCATTCGACTCACGAAACAAATCATGGGGATTTTTTTGTTCTTTTTTTCCCCCGGAGCAGGTTTCAGCCAGGGCAGCGTTTCTTTAGGTTATCGATTAGCAATTAGAGAGGTGTTTTAGCTGCTTCTCTGCTGTGTCCGTTCCTCCCTCCAGAATTTCAATTCCACAAGAGCTTTTCCCACCCAGCAGTGGGGGCCAGAGGGAAAGCAGCACTGCCCTGACCCCCTGCCCTCAGGCTTGCCAAAAAGCCTCGGGGAGGAGCAGGGAAGGCAGCACTCGGAAAAAATAAAAATAGGCTGGAAAAAAGAAATATTGGTTCAATCCAGCAGGAAGCCTCCCCCCGCGGCTTTTGGGAAGGGAAGGATGCTCTCCAGTATCTCTGTTGCTGAGGAGAGGGGTTGGGATGACAGGACAGGGTAATGGGGACCTGCTGGTGCCTCTGTTAGTGTCACCCACAGGAGGTGGCCCCACAAAATGCCACCACAACGTCCAATGTGGGAAGAAGGCAGAGCTGGATGGGGCTTGGAGCACCCTGGGGGATGTCCCTGCCCACGACAGGATGGGATTTAAGGTCCTTTCCAACCCGAACCAGCCAAGGATTCCGTGATTCCAGCAGTGGCACATTCCAGGCCGGAATCGACGGAGGAAAAACCGCCGGAATCTCTGAGGAAAGAGAGGCCAGAGCCTTTCTTCAACGGCAATTTTCAAACCTTTTTATTTGCTTCCTTGTAAAAAGGGGGAAAATAAAAGGAGAAGAAATAACAAACTGATTTCAGATAATTTGCTGGGGCTCCGGGTGCATTGTAAATGTGTGCTCCAGCCAAGCGGCAATTTGATGGATTTCACAGCCCGCCTTTGTGCCGAGCTCCATCCTCCACTCAAATTGTGGCTGCCTTCATGTTCTCTTTAGCACACAGCATAATTGCCCCCTGCAATTTGTTGCCTGGAAAGGTTACCAGGAAAGAAAGGGAAAAGGAGAGAAGGACAACTTTGTTGGTGGGGGAACAAGGGGAGAGGCAAAGCTGGTGGCGTTTGAAATGGGATTTATTCCATGGCTGGGGCTCCCCAGACCCTGGTGGGGATGGAGCTCCCACAGGGGTGGGATCCCAGCAGCACAGTATGGGCTGGACATCCCTGCTCTTGTTGTTAGGAAAATTAATTCACAAACACCAGAGTTTTATGTCCAAAAATGAGACAGAAAAGTTCTTTTTACTTTATTCCAATAAAGGGAGAGGCCATGGGGCATTCCCCTGGGGTCTCTCAAATCTTTGGAGGACACAGCCTCCTTTTTATCCCAGTTTCCCTCTCTCTTTCCCTATTTCTGAGGTACTTGAGAGGTACAGACTTCCCAATATGCCTGATACCAAAGATTTCCCTCTAATGTATAACCCTCTCTTTTCATTTTTAATTCTTATGGAATTTAGGGGTTTTTCCCCATTTCTGAGGTACTTGAGAGGTTCAGACTTCCCAGAACACCTCATACCAGAGATTCTCCCCTAATGTACAACCCTCCCTTCTAACTCTTAATCCTTATGGAATTTAGGGGTTTTTCTTCCCTATTGTTTCTCTCATCTTTCAATGTCTAATTTCATTTATCATCAAACCTGAAGTTTATTTGTAAAAGCAAGTACCTTTTCCCATTCATCAATCAGTGGAACCTTCCCATCATTCCTTTTATCTCCCAGTGCTGCTTTTATCTACCAGCAGCCCCACAGCTTGTTTGTAAAGACAAATCCACTATTCCTCTCAATCCAGAGGGAGCTGAATGCCAGGAGGAGAAAAGGAGGAAGCAGAGGGGAAGGGAAAAAGGAAATCCTGGTGGAAAGGCTGAGCAGGGTGGGGAGGGGGCGGCAGGCAGCAGCAGCAGCCAGTGTTTATTAATTTTCTGCTTGGCTGCTCTCGGTGCCACAGCTCCGAGATCATGGAGCAGCTCCACACTCTATTAAATAATTCAATCTGCGAAGAATCCAAGTGTGTAAGCGAACACTCTTATGCGTCTTAAAATTTAATTGTGGAGCTAAACAAGATGAAGTGCGAGGAAGACATAAAAGATATGAAAATAGATGCTGCAGCTTTTGTTTCTCAGCCTGCTCCAGCCCTGCCCAGGAACCTCTCCCCATTTTTCACACACTGCCGCTAAAGAGTCTGAGCCTCCTTCATCTGCTCTCCCCCTCCCCTTTGCTATTTACAGCTGTGTTTGCAAGCAGCAGGCCTGCAAATCACTTAATATCCATTAGAGCAGCTCCATTCACCCCGCTGGCTCCTGCTCGGGCAGCCCTTCCCTTATAAATCCTCGTGTTCTGGGGTTTAGGGAATCAGCTGGGAGCACTTGCTCCGGCTGCCCCTCTGCAGCCCACAGCCTCCCCCTCGCCAGGCTGGAGAGCCCTTCCAGCTCCTGCAGATCCTCTCCTCCCTTTCTGGAGCCTCTCCAAGCTGAGATTCCATAAATCAGCCCTGCTGGAGGGTGAATCTCAGCTACCTGCAGGCTCTTCCTGCACAGGCTGGACGGAGCATCCCATGCCCTGTGCCACTGCCCAGAAAAGCTGGGAAACCTCAGACAAGGGATGAGGGGCTGAGATTTATTTGGAAAGAGGGGTGAATTCATCTCTTGGGACTGGGGGGTGAAGGAGAACCCATCACTTGCATTGGATCAAAACCTGAGGCCCCAAACCGCAGCAGAAACCTTTGTGAGCTGTTCCCTGAGCCAGCCTCACATCCAAGGTGCCAACAAACAGAGAGCAGCCCTGGAGGTTCAAAGCCCAGCTGTGAGCATTAGAGATTTGCTCAGAACATCTGCAAGTGCACAGGACACCTGCTCCTGCCCCAAAAACCACACACCAGGCTCGGGGCTGGTCCCACAGCCCCAACAGCTGGTCCAGCACTGCTCCCACCTGTTGCCAGAGCACATCCCCTGGGGCTGGATCCCAGGGAACGGCTCAGTTCTCAGCCACTGAGCTGCAAACACGCCAGGAGGGGGCTTTGGGGTGGGAGCACAGGGCTGAGGGTCCCCTCTGTGGCACAGCCCTGCTCAGAGCTGCAGCAGCACCATGCAAACCATCCCTGCAAAAAACCACTCACACTGAGCTGCTGCATTTCCCTCCCCGTGCTGGAAGATCAATCACAGCCCTGGCTCGTGGCAGGAGCAGCCAGCTCAGCCCCTCCTGCACCCAAATTTGTGGGATTTCAGCTTTGTTATTGCACCCAGGCTTGCAGGTGTATTCTTGTAATTTCTTCTTGCAAAGGGCAACAAGTGAGACCTCGGGCTGCTTTGTCTTCATTTGCTCTGCAGCTGAGTTTTTGGGTTGCTCCAGGGGCTGGTGGGATGGGAACTGCCACAAAACCCTGCAAAGCTCCACAGCTTGAACCTCATCAGCTCCCCAAAAAACAGGGGGGATTTCTGGGTGGGGGATGAGACAGCAAATCAATATCAATAATCAATAAAATGCCCCAACTCTGCTGAACAACCCAGCAGGCTGAGGCACACTGGGACAGGGGACCAACAGCACCAGTTCCACATGGATGTCCCCACTCCAAAAATATTGAGGGGGTCTCAACCAGCCCCCCACACTCCTCCCTTCCACCCTCCTGTGTCAGATCTGCTCCAACACTGACAGTGACTGACGGGGGGCAGAGCAACAGGCGAATTAAACAGGCACAGCCGCCAGGAGTGGTGCTAAATGTCAGAAAAGATCAAGCCTGGCGCTCGCAGCGTGGCTCTGCTCCCGCCCAGAGAGGTGATGGAGTGGAAAAGCAGCCTGCAGAGAGGGGAGGGCAGCTCTGGAGGGTGCTGAGCACAGCTCTGAGCCCCGCCAGGAGCCGCAGGCTGGAGCCTTCAGCTTGATCCATCAGCTTCAGGTCTCAGCTAAGGCACGGAGCAGGGGTCACAGTCCTCACCCCCAGACAGGACAGACCTGCACAGGCACCTCTGAGCTCAGCTTTGGCAGGAATGTGTGTGCTCCATCCCTGCCATGTGAGCAGCAGGCTGGAAGCATTCAGACAGCAATGCAGGAGTGAGACCTAACCTAATCCTAACTCTAATTCTAACTCTAATCCTAATCCTAACCCTAGTCCTAACCATAATCGTAACCCTAACCCTAACCCCAACCCTAACCCTAATCCTAACCCTAATTCTAACCCTAATCCTAACACTAAACCTAACCATTATCCTGACCTTAATCTTAACCCTAATTCTAACTCTAATCCTAACCCTAATCCTAACCCTAATCCTAACCTTAGTCCTAACTTAATCCTAACCCTAACCCTAATTCTAACCATAACCCTAACCCTAATCCTAACCATAACCCTAACCCTAATCCTAAACCTTAATCCTAACTCTAATTCTAACCCTAATCCTAATCTTAACTCTAATCCTAACCCTAATTCTAACCCTCATCCTAACCCAATGGCTGTTCCAGATGCAATCCAAGACATCCCAGTCCAACCAGCCTCCCCTGCCTGCCTTGCACAGTTCCAGGTAAAAACTTCCTGCACTCCATCAAGGATGTGTCTCTTCCCATCTCCCTCAACTTCCCCACAGGTGGCACATTCCTCCAGGGCAACCCCAGAGAAGATAATATCTGTATTCCAAGGACACCAGCCCTAAAATAATGTTATTTTTCAGTAGTGCCACTTTAAATCTCGAGCGGTTGAAAAACCAATTTGCACTTAGAAGCATTCAATTTGTTTGCAGGTGTTTTCCTCTTAAGTGGCACCAGCTAATCGGGGCTGGCAGGGGAGCCCCAGACAGGCGCCAGTGCCACGTTCTGGGGCACCAGCTGAGCCAGGGTGGGACATTCCAGGAGAGTCCTGGGGCTGGAGCACTGGGAAATTCATTTGTCACATGAAATGAGCGGGGACAGAGAGAGGCTGAGCTGAGCATCCTCCAGCACGTGGTGATGTGGAGGGGAGACCCTGGTCCCGTAGATATGGTGAGGACAGAGGGGGTGTGGGGACAAAGGACACAGGGAATGGAGTGGCATGAATGGCAAGTTTGGCATTTTGCCCACCTGAGGGTCAGGAGGTGAGAAAGAGGGGAAAGGAGCCAAGAATCCTGTCCTGCTGCAGGAAAGCTGCTGCCATGGCACAGAGCTGCCAAGGCTTGCTCTGCCCACAAGATTTCCTCTTCCCAGCAAGGAGAGAGAGTGACTAACCCCAAACCCGAGCCATCCATCACCTTAATCGATGTCCCTGACACGCGGCGCCCCCGTCCCTCACCTTGCAGCCGGTGCCTGGAGGGTGTGAGGCTATTGATCCCCGGAGCCCGTGTGATTGGAGTCCACAATCCACTGCCTGCCAAGCCCAGCCGAGCCCAAACCTCTCAAATCATGTTGACACCTTTAGGAGGTGCCGGGCGCTTCATCCTCGCCGGTCCAATATGTAATTATGTCCTTGTCACCGTGATGGAGGGGCTCGGCAGGGCAGTAAAACCCCGGGGGCCCCGCGCCGCCGGCCAGAGCGGCTGCTGCCAATCCCGGGCTGGGGTTGGACTGCGGGAAATAGAGCTCAATAAAGGCGTGTGTGCATCACCACAGCTGAAAGTTTGTCTGGGAAAGCAGGTGGGGGAGATGTCAGGGGCTGCTGTCACCGTCATTCACTTCCTCACCTTCCTGCTGCCTGCTGGGGAAGGAGGGAGCATCAGAGCTGGGAATGCAGGATCTAACCCTGCTCCTTTCATTTCTCTGCTTCAAACACCCACAGCCTGACCCTCCAGAAATAAACCAAACCCTCCCTCTGCTTGTGGCATCCTGGAAGCTGCTGGCAAACGGGTGCTTCTCTCCCTCTCCTGAGGGCTCCAGGGTAGCCCAGGCACGGGTGGACACATTGGGTGAAATAGAGCTCAATAAAGGCGTGCGTGCATCACCACAGCTGAAAGTTTGCCTGGGAAAGCAGGTGGGGGAGATGTCAGGGGCGGCTGTCACCGTTATTCACTTCCTCACCTGCCTGCTGCCTGCTGGGGAAGGGAAGGAGCAGGTGAGGGCTGGAAATGCAGGATCTACCCCTGCTCCTTTCATTTCTTCTGCTTCAGACATCACCAGCCTGACCCTCCAGAGATAACCAAACCCTCCCTCTGCTTGTGGCATCCTGGAAGCTGCTGGCAAACGGGTGCTTCTCTCCCTCTCCTGAGGGCTCCAGGGCAGCCCGGGCACGGGTGGGCACAGTGGGTGGGCACAGCACGGGGCCTCTCCTGCTGTCACAGCCTGCCAGGCTGGAAGGACATCAGTGGCTTTTAGCATGGCACAGCCAGACCCTCAGCAGCCTCACGCTGGGCTGCAGCAGCAGCCGTGGCAAATCCCCTCTCTGTGATGGTGCTCACAGGGGTTTTCGGATTGGGGAAGAGATGAGGATCTGACTCCGTGTTTCAGAAGGTTTGATTTATTATTTTATTATATATATTACATTAAAACTATACTAAAAGAATAGAAGAAAAGGTTTCATCAGAAGGCTGGCTAAGAATAGAATAGGAAAGAATGATAACAAAGGTTTGTGGCTCTGGCTCTCTCTCCGAGCCAGCTCACTGTGATTGGACATTAATTAGAAACAACCAACATAAGACCAATCACAGATCCACCTGTTGCATTCCACAGCAGCAGATAATCAATGTTTACAGTTTCTTCCTGACGCCTCTCAGCTTCTCAGGAGGAAAAATCCTAAGGAAAGGATTTTCCATAAAAGATGTCTGTGACACCTCTCTGATTCCCAAACCCCTTCCAAGCCCTTGAAGGCTGCTCAGGAAGATGCCACCAGTCCTGCTGGGAGGCAGCAGAGCTGCTCCCCTGGCTGATGTTCCCCCAAAGAGCACAAACAGTTCCCAGCAGCTCAATTCCTCCCCTCAGGGCTCGGCAGGCATAATTTTTCTTCACTAATATATCTTTTGCATGATGAGCTGTCGATGGCAGGAGGATTTAATCTCCCATACCCTCTCTCTCTCCCAAATCCACTAAGGTGAAGGCACTTCATTACAGAACCACTCAGCTGTCCGTTCCTATCGATCACACCTTGCCATGGGTGACCTTGGATCAATGAGCTGCCGATTATTTCGTGCCTGTTTGCCCACACCAAATGCCAGCAGGGCCAGCACCAGCACCTGCAGCCAGCTCCAGACAGGAGCCTGGCACAGCTCAGGAGCTCACAGGCAGGAGCAGGGACACACAACCAACTCACACAGCAGGATTTGCCATCTGGGGACAATTTGTCCCTTTTTCAAGTGGATTCAGGCCTTGGGTTTGATGTTTCCCATGTCCTGCTCCCAGAGCCCATCCTGGGCAGCATTGCTGTGCTGCAGGGCAGTCCCACTCCCCGAGCAATCCCCCACCACAGCTTTGCCTTCAGGAACCCAAGATTCCCATTAGGATAAGGGCAGTGGGAGCCAGGACAGCCCGTGATGAGAGAGTTTCAGCCCAGGGGGTGACAGAGTCCCTCATTCCCTCCCAAACCCAAACCTCCCCCTGCAACTCTCCGGTGATTCATCCGCCTCCACCACGTCCCCTCCAACCAGTCACTGCCTTACTTTTTTAATCAAATCCTTTGCTTGCCTTCCCTTCAGGAGCCAGAGCTATTTTTCTATTACACCCTGATTGATCAGGCCCTGGCCAGGCGTTGTCCTGGTTCTTCATTTCCCATCCCCACCCAGCGGGGCCGTGGGCTGAGCCCCTCGCTGGGCACCACAAACACCATCTCCATAAATGCACACCGTTAAGGAGAGAAGGCAGGGGGAAGTTTGGTCCTGCTTTTGATTTGCTGTCCCCCCAGCTCCACAGCCCGCATCAAAGGGAGGGAGAAGCTGGTGTTAACCCTGGAACACGGGGGCAGAGGAGGAGGAGGACACGAGGTGAGTCTGCACTGCTGCTCAGTGCTGGGAGAAAGAGACTCCATCCTCGTGCTGTGCAAAAAAAACCAAGAGGAGACTCTCCAGGGCTGCTCGCTGCTCGTGCTAATGAGTTGTTTTCCACTGTAAGGAACCAGGAGAACAAGCCCAGACTCTGCTAAACAAGGACTGTGGCTACGCCAGGTCAGAGATCAGCCACCCCCCGAAGAGAGCGCTGACAAGGTGGTAAAAACACGGAATTAAACTTCTTTTCCCTCCTCCCTGCTCATTGCTTGGCAAATTGAACGACTCCTGTGTGCACAGGCGGCTGCAAAAGGCTCAGTGGTGCCTTGTGTGGCACCTTGTGTGGCACAGACACCCCTGGGATCGCCCAGGGGGCTGGGAGGTTGTGACCGTGTTCACAGGGGTCCCAGGATGAGAAGAGACGAGGATCTGACTCCATGGTTCAGAAGGCTGATTTATTATTTTATTATATATATTACATTAAAACTATACTAAAAGAATAGAAGAAATTATTTCATCAGAAGGCTGGCTAAAAATAGAAAAAGAAAGAATGAAAACAAAGGTTTGTGTCTTGGACAGAAGGTCCAAGCCAGCTCACTATGATTGGCCATTAATTAGAAGCAACCAACATGGGACAATCACAGATCTACTTGTTGCATTCCACAGCAGCAGATAACCATTGCTTACATTTTGTTCCTGAGGCCTCTCAGCTTCTCAGGAGGAAAAATCCCAAGGAAAGGATTTTCCCTAAAAGATGTCTGTGACAGAAGTGGCTTTGGGAGGCCGAGTTGTGCCTGTGCCCCATGGGACACACCCAGGACAGGAGCCTGCCTGCCTGAGCACTGCAAAACCCGCACACAGGTGAGGAGAGAGGCTGGACCAGCCCATCCTCAGTGTCACCGAGGGACATCTGGCTCATCCCATCCTGCCCTTCCCCAGCTCCTGGAGATCCCTGCTGGCCCGGAGCTGCCTTATCTATGCTGGCACAGCAGCACAGGGCTGCCCTGCCATCAGCCACCGGCGGATTACAGGGGTTTATCGGTTTATTAGGGGACAAAAGGCGCCCGGCAGAAGGGTTCTGAGACAGTGCAAGCGGCTGATAAGAGCCCGCCCGGCTCCTCAGACAGCTCAGCCGCGTCTGGCACACCGTGGGCAGCGGGACCCTGGTGCAGAACGGGCGCTCTGGGCACGGGGGCACTCGGGGAGGTCCCGCTGCGCTGCCTGGATGAGCAGGGATGTGGGAGAGGCTCCCTGGGGCACCTCCTGCCCAAGCTCCGGGTGCCACTCTGAGGCACGAACCCCTCAGGGTCCCTCGGGGGGTGACAGTGGCAAAAAAAGAGCAAAAACCGCTCTGGATGAAGCACCAAGGCAACATCTGTGGGAGCACCAGCGGAAAATCCCCGGGAGGTTTTCATTTTCCTTCTAAAGTTTCACCCCGCTCCATCACTTCTCCTCCTCCTCCTTTCCTTTTTTTTTTTTTTTTTTTTTTTTTTTTTTTTGTGTGTTTCTCCTCCTATTCCTTTTAATTAACAGTGTAATGGAACTCAATTCATTCGCAATCTATTCTGGCAAGAAACAACCCTCCCCGGACCCCAAATGACCTGACTAATAGGGTTAGAGGCTGTAAAAAAAAAAAAAAAAGTGCGAGGGGAAATTTTTAGCTTCCTCATCCTAATTATCTCCTCTGAGCACCGCGACAGCGCCGAGACACAGCGGCACCGGGGCTGCCAGGGGGACACGCTCTGCCTGGGCACGCTCCCCGCATTTCAAAGCTTCAATAAAAAAGCCGATTTTTCCCTCAGCCTCCCATAACACACAGCCCAGGGCGAGCAGAGGGAACTGGGGAGGGATGAGGAGCAAGGGGCCGGCGAACTGGGCGAGCTGGTGTTTGAGGGTGAGAGGGGAGCAGGGGATAAATTGGCTGCCAGTTAATGCTATTTAGAGACAGACAGACGCAGCAGGTAAATAATGATAATGATCTTCTAACGAGCTCGCATCTGCACAGCACCTTGCCTCCGACTGAATCCCGAAATGCTTTACAAAAAATAAAATGATCCCAGCACGGTCCTGCAGCCCTTTCCTGGTTTGTTGCCAGTGCTGAAGGGGATGCTCAGCTGTGCCCAGCTCCAGGCCAGAACACCCTCGGGACAATCCCACATCGCACTCCAGGACCCGTTTGGAAAATCCCTTCCTGGTGGTATCCCTGGATTTTCCCAGCCAGGTACCTCCCAGCTCTGGGAGCATCATTTAGGAGCTTTTAAACCGATTGTTTTGGGATGTGATCTAAAAATGAAAGTTTTGATCCATCCCTTGGTTTCCTCACAGGCTCGGAGCAGAAGCTTTCAACAAACCTGGTTGGGGCAACCTCCAAATCCTGATCCACCTCCAGGTTAATCACCACAGTAACCCGGAGCTATTGGGAGCTCTCTGTAGGCTGGAATGGGTGTGATTCTCCAAACTGTGGGGGAATCTCACCTCCAAACCCTTTGGAGTAAATTATGAGTATCCAGGGCTCAGTTCCAGTCCAGCCCTGCTCTAATTTCCAACTCTATTTTTTCTATTGAGTGGTTATCAAGTTAAAAATGCAAGGACTATGGATTTCTCTCCAGCTTAAACATCTGAAAACAAATGTGCTAATGAGCAATCTGACCACTATAAAATGATTACTGACAGCACTTCAAGGACCCGACTTTAGTGCCTTCAGAAGCACCAAGAGCAGCAAAATGCACCCGGCAGTCCCAGGGCCATCCATGCAGCCTTGGCCAGCGGGAATTCCAGATGATTGCTTTGGGGAGAATAAAACAGGGAGGAAGAAAGGAAAGCCAGGAATCAAAATCATCTCTAGAAAAGCTGCTCCGAGCCTCCTGCAAGGGATTCGTGCTGAAGAGGCCGCAGGATGAGATTTGCAGATGCTCTGAATCTCTTCCACGAGCGCAGCTCCGCAGAGAGCAACGCTCCAGGTGGGAAGGGACCCTCCTGCTGCAGGTGGGGCTTTTCCTGGTGGACATTTCCAGGTCCAGCCTCACCGAGGACTTTTCCTGCAGAATATTTCCTCCTACAGCCACCGAAGGTAGAGAGGAAAGGAAGGAAATAGAGAAATTACCGCTCCAGGTGGGAAGGAACCCTCCTGCTGCAGGTGGGGCTTTTCCTTCACCTGGGGCTTTTCCTGGTGGACATTTCCAGGTCCAGCCTCACCGAGGGCTTTTTCCTGCGGGATATTTCCTCCTACAGCCACCAAAGGTAGAGAGGAAAGGAAGGAAAGAGAGAAATTACCCCTCCAGGCGGGAAGGGACCCTCCTGGTGCAGGTGCAGCTTCACCTGGGGCTTTTCCTCGCGGACATTTCCAGGTTCAGCCTCACCGAGGGCTTTTTCCTGCGGGATATTTCCTCCTACAGCCACCGAAGGGAGAGAGGGAAGGAGGGAAATTGAGAAATTACCGGGCTTCAGCTTGGAGGTATTGAACAAAGCCGTGCCCTTCCTGCGGGCCTGGTGACTGATGGTGCAGTCGGAGCTGCCCATCTGTTAGGATATAATCCTCACTGAAGGAACAAAGAGGGGCATTAAAAACCAAACCCTGCTCCATTTAAACACAGATTGGAGATTTATGGGCGTTTCACCGGCCCCTTGTTCCTCTGGTGATTGCCCATTCCGGGCGCTCTTTGTTTTCACAAACAACCGCCCATTCTCTCCGCGCCACCGCTTCAGAGGCAGGGAAAGGGACAGGTGCCAAACACAAAGTTATTTAAAGTGTCGTTCTAGCATCCCCTGGAACGGACAGGAGGGACAGAGCCAGCCTGAGGCCACGATGCCAGCACAGATGGGATCCACTCCCATGCCCTGGCACGGCCACTCCTGTGCTGGCATGAGCAGGGCTGGCTCTGGGCATGGGAAGGGCTGCCATGGGGGATCCCATCCCATCCCATCCCATCCCATTGCATCCCATGGATCCCATCCCATCCCATGGATCCCACCCCATCCCATGGATCCCATCCCATGGAACCCATCCCATCCCATGGATCCCATCCCATCCCATCCTATCGATCCCATCCCATGGATCCCATCCCATCCCATCCCATCCCATGGATCCCATCCCATCCCATGGATCCCATCCCATCCCATCCCATCCACATCCCATCCCCTGGATCCCATCCCATCCCATGGATCCCATCCACATCCCATCCCATGGATCCTATCCCACCACATCCCATCCCATCCCATCCCATCCCATCCCATCCCATCCCATCCCATCCCATCCCATCCCATCCCATCCCATCCCATCCCATCCTATCCCATCCCATCCCATCCCATGGATCCCATCCCATTCCATCCTGTTCCCCCTGAGGCTGCTGGAGAATGCAGAAATCCCTCAGGGAACGCTCTGACCTCACCCAGGGCCCTGCCAGGAGCAGGTCAGGGAAGGAAGAGGCTGAGAGAAATGCAGGAGGGTGGCACCAGTGACTCAGCCACCCCCAGAGTGGCAGCGTGGCTGTGCCACCACAGCACTGCTCAAGAACTTCTCCTTCTGGGTAAGACTGAATGAGGCCAGGGAAATGGCCTCATTCCCCTCCAGGAGGAGGAGGAAGAGCAGGTCAGCTGAAGCTCAGCTCCAAGGCATGAGCAGGAGCCTCCCATGCTGGCAGCCGGGCCAGAACAGGCAGCTGGAAGCAGAAACTCTGCTCAGGGTCACGTCCTGGCTTTATCACCGATCTGCTGTCCCTCAGCTTCGCTCTCATCCTGTGCTTACCCTCCTTGTCCCTTCAGATTGGAGCATCTTCCACACCTACTGAGCTCACGGCCTCCCCACCATGGACAGCTCCATCTGAGGGAGTCTCCTCCTTTCAGTGGAATTGGTAACACAAATAAAAAGGAGAATAAAGGGCAAGAACGTTCCCTGGGGTGGTTTCCTCCCCATCCCCGGAGCCAGCAGCCTCAGGCAGAGCTCAGGTTGTTGCTGCAGGTCTGCCCTGTGCAGGCAGCCAGGAGCAGACAGAATTCCCAGTCCCAGGGCAGCAGCAGCACAACCTGAATCCGAGGGCACGCCAGGATACAGAGAACACTCTCCTGCCTCCAGATGAATTGGAAGTCAACCACAAACTGCTAAAAGCATTTGGGGGATGAAAGAAGCTCTGCTGCTGACTAATCGCTGCTCAGGAGCAGCCCAGCTTTGGGTGGTTTTGCCAGAGCCGCCGTGGGCATCCCGACAGTTCCAAGCCGGGTTTGCTTTAAGCCCCGGTGCATTTGCAAGCCTGGCTGCTCCAGCCCTGCCCTCCCGCTGGGAGCTGAGAGCCCAGGGCTGATCCTGCAGCCACCTGTCGGGTCCCTGCCATGCAGAGCAATCGCTCCAGCTGCTGTGCCAGGAACCAGTGCCTGTCCTGGCACCCACAGCCGGCTCAGCCACGACAGCTCCTGACGCTCCTGAGCACCATGGACTTGCCCAGCCCATCCTGGAGTGACCATGTCCCCTGTACCCTGTTTGCTGTCCCCTGTCCTCTGTCCTTGTCTCCTGTGCTTTGCCCACTGTCCTCTGTCCCCTGTCTGCTGTCCCCTGTCCCCTTTCCCCTGCTTCTGTTCCCTGTCCCTGTCCCCTGTCCCTGCCCCTGTTCCGTGTTCCTTGTCCCCTGCCCCTATCCCCTGTCCCCTATCCCTATCCCTATCCCTATCCCTATCCCTATCCCCTGTCCCCTATCCCTGTCCCCTATCCCTGTCCCCTATCCCTGTCCCCTCTCCCCTGTCCCCTATCCCTGTCCCTTGTTCCCTATCCCCTGTCCCTGCTCCTTGCCCCTGTCCCCTGTCCCTCTCCCCTGGCCCTGGCCCTGTCCCTGTCGCTGTCCCCACTCCAGTTCCCTGTCCCTGTTCCCTCTCCCCTATCCCTGTCCCTGTCCCCTGTCCCTGTTCCTATCCCTGTCCCCGTCCCTTTCCCTGTCCCCTTCCCCGCTCCCGTGGATCGATGAGGATGAATCAGGCGCCTCGATCTCCGTTTTTCTCGAGTGCAGCTCGCAGATCACGGAACGCATCCTCCCAGCAGAGCACTTCAGAGAGCCTTCGCAAGCAATTAACGTCTGCGGGCTCCCGCGGGGAGCGGGGACATTAAAGGGAGCGAGCTCTGCAGCCGCACCAACTCCCGGTAATTTGTTGACACCGCGGATCGGTGTTTTCTCCTCGCTCCCACTTCCCAGGGAGGTCTCCAGCACAAGGAGCTGAGTCAAAATCCAAAACTGTTTTTTCCTCTCAAGCTCCTCTGAGTTTACTCCATCCTCAGGGTTCTTTCCACGCTCCGGTTTTGCCAAGCTGGGGCTGCTCGTTGATTCCCAGCCCTGCCCATCACCTCCAGGCCATCCTCAGGGCCTGTATCCAGCCCCAGTCCCCATCGCTGGCACTCAGAAAATCCAGCTGTGCTCCTGCACCTCAGCAAGACTCCCATTGTCAGGAAAATTAATCCACAAACACCAGAGGTTTGTGTCCAAAAAGGAGACGGAGTCCTTTTACTTTATTCCAGTGAAGGGAGAGGCCATGGGGATCTCTCAAATTTTTGGAGGACACAGCCTCCATTTTAATCCCAATTTCCAGCCACATTTCCCTTCTCTCTTTCCCCATTTCTGAGGTACTTGACAGGTTCAGACTTCCCAGAACACCTGATACCAACGATTCCCCCCTAACGTGTAACCCTCCCTTTTGATTGTTAATTCTTACAGAATTTAGGGGGGTTTCCCCATTTCTGAGGTACTTGAGAGGGTCAGACTTCCCAAAACACCTGATTGCAGAGATTCCCCTCTAATGTACAACCCTCCCTTTCCATTTTTAATTATTATGGAATTTAGGGGGTTTTCATCCCCATTGTTTAACTCCCAGTTTTATCTACCAGCAGCCCCACAGGTTGTTTGAAAGACAAATCCACTATTCCTCTCACCATTGACCCCACACCCTCAACTCCCCTCTTGGCTTCAGGATTTCATAAAGAACCAGGCAATTTGTCCAAGCAGCTGATGGGAAGAGTTGAACCTTCAGTGCCCAAAGCCCCAGGCCATCCTTTCCTCCCCTAAATCCTCTGCTTTGTGCCCTTCCTCCATTCCTGGGGAGGGCACCAGCAGGGAGCTGCTGCCCAGCAGGCACGGGGTGATCGTGCCAGTGCAAACACCAATAATTACAGCCTATTTACACCCCACAGCTTGCTCTGAGCCGATGAACTCATTTCCGTCAGCAAGCACGGGTCAAGCCAACAGCAACTTGTCTCCATCAGACCCCACGGCAGGGCCAGGGAAGCTGTGGGAGGGAGAAACCCTTTTATCCTAATTAAAGCACAACCTGGCAGAGCTCAGCTCCCACCTTTCCAACACCTTCCACCAAACTGCTTAATCACAGGCAAATGAGTTGCTGTAATTACAGCAGGAAGGGATTTATCTCGGTGGAGAAGCACGACCTGCAGAGAAAGGCGGTGTCAGTAAAGAGGCTGTCGGACCTGCAGGGGGATCTCTGAGTCCCTAAATCCTTCCCTGATCCATTCCAGAGCCAGCAAACATCAGTTTCTGTGTGCTCAGACTCCAGGGATTGGCTCTGTGTGCTCTCTGGCACTAAAAACCTTCCCCAGGGGGGAGCAGGAGCATCCCTGGGAAGGATCCATGCCAGGTGGGCACTCACCTGCTCCACGCTCAGGGAGTTTTGTTTCTGGCTGAGAATCAAACTCCAAATCCGGGTTTTTTCTTCTCAAGACAAATGAAGATGTTTTTCCGAGCTGGAATGGGGTTTGACCACTGGACTGACTTTTTTTTCCTGCAGCACTGGAACTTTACCTGCAAAAGCTCTCCTGGGAACAAGGGACAGCCAGAAAGGAGAGGAGAGGAGAGGAGAAGACAGGACAGGACAGGACAGGACAGGACAGGACAGGACAGGACAGGACAGGAGGTGTGGGGATGTTTCTTCCTTGGCACAGCTCTGTAACATCATGGGTGATGCTTTGAGGGCTCAGGCTGAAGCTCTGGGCTGGACAGGGAAGCCACAGGAACCTTTTTGTTGTTGTACTGATGCAGAAACACCAAGATGTCACAGCCTGAGAGAGCCAGAGGGGCAATGAGGGCACTGGAAAGGGGCTCCTGCAGCAGCTCCCACTCCTCTGCACCCAAACCCTGCTCCTGCACACAGCTGGAAAAAGGAATTGCTCAGCTTCACCGGGGTCTCATCTCAGCAACTGAGTTTAAGTCAATATTTATTCTCTGTGTATGGCAACTTCAGTCAGGGACTCAGGAAAACAAACACTGCTCAGTGCCTGGGAAAGGCAGGGTTTGGCTTAGCACCATCTCCAGCAGCTCCTGGGGAAAAGCTCTGGAGCTGGAGCTGCCCTTGGAAAGCTCTGCAGCGCTGCCACTGTCACCAGCAGCCTGGGGACCTGCCTGAAGTCACCAAGATCAGCACAATGTGCGTTTTCCTGCTCAGGACTGGCAATTGAACCCAGCAGAAGGGGCTGCAGCCCCGGCCAGCCCAGTCTGATCGATGCTTCTCACATGCAAATGGGCAGCGCGGGCTCTCTCTGAAAGCTCAGCAGGATTTTTCCACCTCCACGGGCTCTCCAAGGAAAACTGCACGGAATTCATTCACCACAGCCACCACCGGCTCCACTGCCCAGTGCCTGGCTGCACGTCCCTCACAATCAAGAGCAAAAACATTTCCCTCAAGCCCTGGGTTTGGAATTAAGCCCATGCAAAGCACTCAGAGCAAGGCAAGGAAGGGGCTGAAGGCTCCCAGTGCTGCCCATCCAAGGCTGCCCCCAAAGTCGTGCCTGGCAATTGTTTGGGAGCTGCAGATCCCTGCTCACTTCCAGAGCAAATTTCCACAGCAGCACCCCGGCCTTCCCCAGCTCCTTCCCTTTCTTTGGCCACAGATTCTTCCCTTCCCACAGGATTTCCCACCTGAGCAAGGTCTTGGCTGCACCCTTGGGGATCCCTGTGCAACCCATGGGGTCGGTGGGAAGCTGCTCCAGCCTTTGGATTAAACAGGAAGGAACATGAATTAAAACAAAAAGAACCCAAAGACCAAACTACAACAATAACAACAACAAAAATCAGAAGCTTCTGTTACACCCAGAAGCAGCAGGTTCATGCACTTTTGGAAGCACTTCTGAAAGGCAGATTGGATCAATGCAGAGATGGAAAGCACACAGGCAGCAGTCCCTTGTTTTATTCCACACAGACTCACATTAAAAAAAAAAAAAAGAAAAAAGAAAAAAGAAAAAATCGCCTGAACCAAAAATAAAAAAATTACAGTCAGAAAAGCAGAGCAGGAACAATGATTTTTTGATTTCCCATATTTTATTTTCCCCACCAGCGACTTCCAGATCAAACCCACTCACTTTCCAAGCTCCAGCGAGGGCTCTTTGCCCCCCCAGCTCAAGCTGAGCTCTTTGACTTCACAGCCCGACCCCGACAGGAGCCTCCCACCCAGAGCTGCGATGGCTCCGTGCCCGAACTGGGCAAAACCAGAAACCAAAACCCAACCAGGCTCGTTTTCCTGCCCTGGGACAACGCCCCAGGTTGGCGTTCTGGGGGCTCCGGCAGCGACCCCGCACTCGATGCTTTCCCGGCCCCATTCGCCCCCTCCGCGCTCAGAGCTGGCACCGGTGCGGGACCCGGCGCGTTAATTAAAGGTTAATGAGCGTGCTCAGAGCACAGACATCAGTGCCCTCTGCTGGGACCAGTCAGAAGGTCTGTGGGGGAGCGCTGGGCACCACGCGGGGGTGGATGTGCCCTGCTGGGGGCGGGAGAGGCGCGGTGCCCTCTGGGTGGGTGCTCCTCGCACAGGATCTTCCATCCTCATCCTCATCTCCATCTCCATTCCTGTCCCAAACCCCATCCCCACCCCCATCCTCATCCCTGTCCCCATCCCATCCCACTGGGTGAGTGCTCCTCGCACAGGCTCTTCCATCGCCATCCTTGTCCCCATTCTCCTCCTTGTTCCCATTCCTGTCCCCATTCCTGTCCCAAGCCCCATCTCCATCCCTGACCTCATCCCTGTCTCCATCTTATCTCCATCCCCATCCTCATCCCCATTCCCTTCCTTGTCCCCATCCCTGTCCCCATTCCATCCCAACCCCATTCCATCCCCATCCCATTCCCATTCCTTTCCTTGTCCCAATTCCTGTCCCCATCCCTGTCCCCATTCCCCTCCTTGTCCCCATCCCTGTCCCTGTCCCCATCCCATCCCCATCTCCATTCCCATTCCTTTCCTTGTCCCTATTCCCATCCCAATTTCCATTCCCATCCCGTCCCCATCCCTGTTCCCATCCCCATTCCCCTCCTTGTCCCATTCCTGTCCCCATTCCCCTCCTTGTCCCCATCCCATTCCCCTCCTTGTCCCATTCCCTGTCCCCATTCCCCTCCTTGTCCCCATTCCCTGTCCCTGTCCCCATGCCCAGCCCTGCCGCCCCTCAGGGCTCCCCCAGCCCCACTGTCCGTGTCCCCCCAGCCCCACTGTCCGTGTCCCAGCCCCCGGGGTGGTGGCCGTGTCCCTCAGGGAGCACCGGCAGCACAGGGCGGAGCTGTCCCTTGTCCCCAGCACTCGCAGCTGGATGGGCTCTGACAGCGCTCGGGAAAAGCAAATCCCCAGGGGAGGGAGGGAAGGGGGAAGGTGGGCTTTACAATTTCTGAAACCACTCTCAGTTTGACTGCATTAGCTTTGCCTTAGGCTCCAAAACACGACAAGAGCCGAGCAGAGAGGGGGGGAAAGGGATTGGGGGGAGAGTGGGGATGGCAACGAAGGAGAAAGCTGTAATTGCAATTGCTGGAATTCACTTTTAATGCTGGCTGCTGAATACAGTAAACACACTCTCAAGTCCAGGGAATAAGCATTGATTTTTTTTTTTTTTTGCAAGTGTTCCAGTGAAAAGCTTCAAATCAATCCTGTTCTGTCAGACACTTTTTTGCCTCTTGGCCTCCAATTACTCACTGCCCACATCCACCCTTCCCTGATCTCACCTTTACAGGCACACCTGATGCTGAAGGAGAACTGTTTGATCCAGAATCCCCCTGCTCAGTGGGGCCAGGGAGGAATTCACAGCCACAGCACAGGAAGGACTTTACCTGCAAAGCTCTCCTGGGAACAAGGGACAGCCAGAATGAAGAGGAGAGGAGAGGGGTGCATGGAGGTGTGGGGATATTTCTTCCTTGTCACAGCTCTGTGACATCATGGTTGATGTTCTGAAGGCTCAGCCGAAGCTCTGGGCTGGACAGGGAAGCCACAGGAACCTTCTGGTTGTTGTACTGATGCAGAAACACCAAGGAGTCATTCAATCCAGTGGGGACCTCCTCTCCCACCTGCCTCCCAGCCACCCCTCCAGCTCTCCAGGATCCAGGTACCTTCCCAAAGTTTCATTTTCCAGCTATGGCCGAGCCAAGGCAAAAAGCTGTGTTCTCATCCCAAGCAGGATTGGCAGGTTGCTGGTGATGTTTGGTCCCTGCCAGGTTTCCCAGAGGCAGGAGCTAAGGGAGATGGGCTCTGTGTGAGATCCCAGAGTCCCTCCAGCTGCTCAGTCCCTGCTGGAAAGCTTCAAAGCAAGGCAGAAAACGTCACTGAGGCTCACTGTACCCTCTGCAGGGGGACAGTGTCAGACTGCAGCCTGAGCTTTGATTGTCCCCCTGAGGGAAGGGAAGTTGTTGTCTGGGTTTTGATGCTTGCCAGGGCTCTACCCCCTGGATGGCAGCATCTCATTCATCTGCTCCATGAGCAGAGGGAGGAAAATTGGCCAGAAATCTGGACTGTGGACAAAGCAGGTCCTGTTGTCACATAGAGAGAGAACAGAGTCTTCTATAAAGTCGAGGTTTGGTCAATGATCTTTGAGGTTCTTTTCAAGCTTTTTTTGTGACGATGAGGCAAAGCTGACTCTTTGTCAAGTTTTAATTCCAGGCGAGGCTTTAACAACTTCTCTGCTCCCATGGCAGAGGGAAGCTCCAGCTGCCCACACTCATGACAGGATCCCACACTGTGGAAGAACAGTGGGACAGGGCTGTGCCAGGGAAATGCCACCCACGAGGGGGACAGAGCTGTCCTGGTCAAACAGGGAGCCAGAGCTGACATTTCCTAGGACAAAACTTTCTCCAAAGCAGACACAGATGGAAGAAGACACCCACATCCCACAGCTCCTGCCACACATTCTCCCTTTTCCTCCTCGTTTTCCCCACATGGATCAAAACCTCCTGGCACAGAGGATTTGCTCTCATTCCCAACACCCAGCACAAGGAAGAGTTACCACTGCAGTGACATGACCTTCAGCTGCTCACAGCCCAGACATTTCCTTCTGACAGCTCCCACATTCACCCTCAAATTATATGTACTGTATATGACTGTTAAGAATAATCACAGTATTTGCAGTGGTGTGTTAGGCACCAAATTATGTATAGGCAAAGCGATTAGAGAGCAGAACAAAGTGGTTGTTCATGCAGCTAATGGCCAAAGTACCACTATTTTCCATCTAGACAATTTGCAGCCAGCGTAGCATCTTCTCACTCCCCAGCCAGGAGCAGCTTTGCATGAAATCTTCAAAAACAACTCTTGTTATCACAAGTCTCAACAGCAGAGCTCGGAGGGGGTTGTAACAGCCTTGATAGTCTTTAATTCTTCTCACCCCACCGCCTTTCCCTCCTGTCCCAAGTGCCTTCCTCTGGGAGATGTGGCTGAGCGTTGTGGCAGCCAAGTTGTGTATCCAGCACTTAATGGCATTAAAACTTCTGCTGACTCCCATCTTTAGATAAAAACCTGCTCTTTGGGTTTGTTTACTAAAAATCAAAATCAATAACCATCTCAGCTCGCTGTCCTACAAGCCTGCAGTCTCAGCCAAGCATCCAGAGCCCTGGGGATGCCAGAATGTGCTCAAACCATGCACAAAATCTGTGCCTTCCACTGTCACCAAAGTCCTTCCATGGGTAAAACATCCTGGTCCAGGCCCCTCCTGAGATTCTCCCTCCTTTTTTCCATGGGTCTTGTCCAAAAAGCCAAGCACCTGCTTTATAAAGCCTGTCCAAGCCTAGAAGGAACTCTCCTGTGCCAGGCCCTTGGAAAGAGATCCAACACAGTAATTACTCCAGCCAGACCAACAGGGAGATTCTTTTAATGGCAGATTGTCCCACGGGGTAGGAAGGAAACGCCAGAACTTCTAGGGAGAAGAGGAATCCCAGGCTGGGGCTGATGAGAGCCTCGAGCCAAGGGTGGAGAAGGTGCAGGAGCTGCAGGGAAGGAAGGGATGAGGCTTTGGGAGCAGGAGAACAGGAATGCTGGTGCCCTTGCTAGCGCTGGCTCCAAGGTTGATGGAGCTGCCAGGAGGTACAGCATGTTCTCTCCTATTGATCTATCAATGTCTGCTCTCCAGAGGAGGGATTACTCACTTCTGATAACACAGCAAGGTTGCCTCTGATGAAAATCAATGGCTCTGACTCGCCAGCCTTCGTTTAATTACATCACGCTGTAAATCCGGCGGGAGCAGAGCGGGGACATTCTCCACCACCACCACCACCTCCTCTGCCTCGTGCTCCTCTCCCCAGTTTTGCACCAGTTTCTCCCTGGGATTATCAAGATAAATGGCCTTGATGAGCAGAGTTTTGCTGTCTGTTCTGCAGCCAAGGAAAGGACGTGGGGATTTCTCCATCACCTTGGCCCACAGCTGGCAAAGCTGAGGAGGAGAAGGACACCAGAGATGTGCAGGCACATTCCTGGCAATTAGCTTTGTGGAAAGGAGGATTGGATTAAGACTGAGTGTGAGATCAGGCAGCTTTTTTACCAGCTAAATAAGCAACAAGCAGTTTGAGAGAGATTTCTCCCCCTGTTTACAAGGCCAACCAAGGCCAGGTTAATTAATCTCTCTTTCCAGCTGCCCTTCTCACTAGGGCTTGTTCTTCACTTTGAGCAAAACACCCGAGACAGCTGCTCAGATCTCTCACATTGCACGGTGATGAAAACAAAGGCACAGATGAAAATTGCTTTAAAGCTTAGCCTCTCACAGAAAACAAACGTGCCCGTGCTGTAATTAGGACTAAACACGCGAAAAAAAGCACCAGATCTTTGACCGGTGCTTAACCGGGGATAGTAAATAAAAATAACAACAATCCCTTCCCACACACACAGGGCACACACAGAGGCTCTAAACCAGGCAGGCCTCTTTTCCTGGAGCTCACAAAAGAGGATGGTTCAGTCTCTTGATCCTGGCACAAAGGCAGATCCCAGGCACAGGCTGCGGCTCTGTGCATGCTAAACCCGGCAGCGACGCCCTATCACAACAAGGCATTCAAACACACTCTGCTGCCCCGGGGGAGGGTTTATACCGGCACAGACAGCAGCCAGCAGAGCTTCATGAATGGCTCAGAGCTGCTCAGCCAAGGCTGCAGTGCAGAACATCATCCGAAGCTGTGGCACAGCCCCTGCCACGCTCCCAGCCAGCAGCTGGACATGCCAGCACTGCCATTTGGAACTGCCCTGCTGCCTCCTCCTCCTCCTCTTCCTCCTCCCCCAGACATGGTTTAAGGCTTTTAGTGGCAGAGATAAATTCTCCCGTGTTTGTTTTAATGAAAAGGTCCCCACAGTGTTTTCTTTCCCTCACCATTAACAGCACAATGAGAGCTGTGGGGCCTCAGCCAGCTCTCCCCACACAAACACCCTCCATCCTCAGCCCATCCCGGCTCCTTTCCCAGCACTCATACAGCAAACAGAAGGCAGAGGCACAGCAGGCACCAGCAGCAGACACTTGCACAGCCCTGCAGCCAGCCACGAGCTAAATCCAGGAGCTGCGGTGCTTTAACACAGCTGGCAAACATCTGTGTGTGGATCTCCTGTCTGGGGAGGGCTGAAACTCCCCCAGTTTATTGGGGTTTGGGTAATGGGGTAGCAAGATTTGTCTGGCTGTCCAGATATCTCAGTCAGCACCAGGCTTTGCCTTGTCCTATGAAAATATTTCTGATCTCACCAACCCTATGGACAGCAGCCACAAAATGCCAAAAAAACAGGTCAGAAAGTGCAAGAGCTCTCCTGGTTCAGCTGCCTGGCTGTGGGAGAGCCTGCAGGTCCTGAGCATCCCTCACTAGAGATGTCTCCCTTCCTCCTCTGTCAAGGTCTCCTCTCCAAGCACGTCCTGCCTGCCAGCCAGGCACGGCTCTGCAGCCAGGCTTGGAGCAGGAGGCAGGTGCCAAAGCCTTGAGTCACCAGGCTCAGAGCCCTGGCAGAGCCTGGCACGTCCCTGGGAGCTGGGGATGCAGGGAAGGAGCAGTCTCCATGTGTGCTTGCTGCTCCTCAGCATCCAGACGTCATCTCCAGCCCACTTGCCGAGGCTGACGCGTTCCAGGGAGGAATCAGACACCCTTAGGAACAGCTCTTCCTCCTCAAGCAAGGGTGTCCTGAAGGAATTGCCAGAAATATGGTTTTCTTTGGGTTTTTCTGAGGGTTCTGCTGGCAAAAGGACAGGCTGCAACTCCAGGGAGAGGGGCTCTGGAGCCAGGCATTCATCCCACAAAAACAGGGGCAAAAGGTTGCCTGGTCAGGAGTTGTCAGCAGATTTGGGTTGGAAGGATTGTGGCAGGGATTCTCTGGAGAGAGCTCTCTAAGAAAGAAGACAGGGGAGGGAAAAACACCCTTAATTTCTAGATTATCTCATTTCTTAGCCCCTTGCTATCAATTGCCTTGAGATGTGGCCATGGATATCAGCAGACAACTTGCACTCCTTATCCCTGGCTGTGGAACAACTCTAAACCAGGGAAACTGCTCCCAGCCCAGTGACCTCGGAGATCAACTCCCCTTTCTCTGCTGTCAACAGAAAGACTGGGCTGAGTTACCCACAGCACATTCCCAAGATTCTTTCCTCAATTGTGGCTCAAATTGGGTAATGCATTAGGAGATTACAGGGTGGAAAGGGCAGGGGAGATGGACGGAATGCAATCACCAGGGCCTCATTTCCCCTGGAAGCTCTATTAATGGACAAGGAGCCTTTTGGCACACAGATAAACCCCAGGCAGAGGGTAGCAGTGAGGAAGACAGAAGGAAAATGCCTGCAGGGATTGATGCTTTCCTGTTCCACTGGCACCTTGTCCCAGGCCTTCCCTGCATCAGCATTCAGGGGACAGTTCCCTGTCACACACAGCAGCAGCTGACCGCTAATTAATCCCAATGCCAGCACTGCCCAACCTTTCCCACTCCTCCCACGTTAATTTATTTAATTTATTGCTGTATTACTGCCAGACCCATGAGTTAACTTCTCTCCAAGCGACTGCAAAGGGGAAAGATCTGGAAGTTATCCCAGGGCCGTGTAAGACAGGAAATCATTTCCCACATCAGGTCCTGAGGCTCATTTTGATCATGTAAACACACACAAATCAATTGGCTGCAGGATGGATGCCAGAGGTGGGAGACAGGTATTCCAGGGAGCCACAGCCACGGCTGCTGGAGCCTCTGCTCTGGGAAGAACATCCTTTATCCTGGCTGACTTTGATGGAGGGATGCCAGCTGGCATCAGGGAAGATTTATCCCTTGTCACACAGCTCCTCTGCAGAGCTCACTGGGAACACTCAGGCCCAGGAGCAAAGTCTCGTTAAGTGGATTCAGCAGACCTGGGCCAGCTCTGAGCTCCAGGAGCCTCTGGCCTGGCCTGGCATGGCCCAGAGCGTGGCACAGCTCAGTCTGACTGGATTTAGTTCAGAGCTGCACGCTCGCACCCTCTGCCACGCCGTTCCCTTGCTCTGAGCCCTTCCAGCCCAGCTTGTTAAGCCTCATCACAAACTGTAAAGCTCAACCCCGAGTTCCAGCACTGCTCCGAGCTCGCCACCCAAGCGTTGGGAGATCTCTGCAGGACTCCAGCAAATCATTTAATCCCTGCACCTCGTTTCCTCCAAGGGATCCTTCCTCCTCCTCTGCATCCCAATCCCTGGGATAAAAACCAACCCCAGATTTAGTGGCTGGCACCAGGGGTCCCCAGCCATGCAGATGGGGCCCAGCCATTGATGCCTTAGCAATTTAGCTTTTATATTTTTCATGTATTTGTAATCCTGTAATTCTTTAGTGTATAACTCTAAACTCCATGTACAATGTCAGCTGCTGCTTTCCTATTTGACAAAACAATTCCTCTCCAGGCCTGGAGTCAACAACACCTCAGCACCTCAGGCCCCAGGAGATGGAAACAAAACCGACTTGGGGGAAGCAAATTTCGGGTTTAATGACTCCATTACCTGAAGCTGTAATTGGACCATTAACCCCCAATATTCAGATGGCCCAAACTTATAAAAGTGTGAAAACCTGTGACCTGTGGTCCATTTTTTTTGGGTTTAGCTTCTGGGGGGCTTTGTCCACCCTAAATGTCCCTGAATAACAGTAATAATAGTAATAGGAATAATAGTTATTATTATTATTATTATTATTATTATTATTATTATTATTATTATTATTATTATTATTATTATTATTATTATTATTATTATTATTAATATAAAATTAAGTCCACTAAATGAGACTTTGCTCCCAGGCCTGAGTGTTCCCAGTGCTGTTGTTGAGCTCTGCAGAGGACCTGTGTGACAAGGGATATATATATATATATATGTGTGTGTGTATATATATATATATATGTGTGTGTATATATATATATATATATATATATATATATATATATATATATATGTGTATATATATATACACACACACATATATATCTATATAAACATAATAATAATATCTGATTATTATTAGAAATGAATAATGAATAATTAATAATTAATAATGAACAATATATAATAACTATAACAAAAATATTATAATAATTAGAAAATAAATATAATAATATATATTATAATAATAAATTAGCACTATAATAATAAAATAATATAATAAAATAAAAGTAAAAGTATAAAAATATAAATAAAATAAATTTAAAAATAATTAATATCACCACTTTTTATTTTCCTAATTTTATCTGGTCTCTGATTTTGGGTACCCCCCAAAAGGCATCCCCTGCTGGAGATGCGGGCGCTGTCCCTGCTGCCCCCGGGAGGATCCGCTCCGTTCCCAGCGCGGTCCCTGATCCGCAGCTCCCGGAGCGCACACCCCGCACGTGCTGCCGCCGCACGCGGCGCTGACCCCGCCGCTTATCGCCTTCCCCCGGCTCATCACACCTCGGCAGCTTTGTGCCAGCGAGAAAGGAGCGCCGGGAACCCGTCTGGAGCAGGGCTCCGAGAGCAGGGAGCCGAGATAAACACGGGCCCCGCTTTGTCAGGGGCTCCTTATCTGCCCAGGGCTCTGTGCGGGCAGGGCGGGAGCCCGCAGATATCTCCGCAGCCCACTCGGGCTCTGTGCTGTTCTGGCAGCTTTGCAGGAGAAGGAGGTGTTTATTGCCAGGAGAAAAGGCAGGTGTGCAGCAGGGACATGAGTGGTGTCAGCAGCTTCTGCCCAGCACATCCTGGCACAGTGTGCCAGCAGTTTAGGGGAACAGAAGGATTTGGGGGGTTATGTTGCATCCTCAGCCTCCAGGGCGGTGTGGGAGCAAGGGGAGATTCTCCTTACCCTGGAGACCCCAAGGAGAGCATCCCCGAGGGGATGCTGGAGGAGCAGCAAGGTTGGGCACAAGGAGATGAGAGGATAGTGCAGGGGCAGCAAGGCTGGGCACAAGGACAACATCCCTGAGGGGATGGTGGAGGGGTAACAGGGCTGGGGACAAGGACAACATCCCTGAGGGGATGGTGGAGGGGTAACAGGGCTGGGGACAAGGACAACATCCCTGAGGGGATGGTGGAGGGGTAACAGGGCTGGGGACAAGGACAACATCCCTGAGGGGATGGTGGAGGAGCAGCAGAGCTGGGGACAATGAGAGCACCCCTGACTGGATGCTGGAGGGGCAGCAAGGCTGGGCACAAGGAGATGAGAGGATGGTGCAGGGGCAGCAAGGCTGGGCACAAGGAGAGCATCCCTGAAGGCACGAGGCCGGGCTGTGGCAGCTCCCTCCCTGCTCCCCAAATCAGTGCCAGCATGGATCAACCCATGGAAATGAGCTCCAAGATGGGTGCATATGCTTAGAGATGCAGTTTAAGGAAATCAAGGCATCCTGAAGCCCTGCAGAGAAAACACCAACGTAGTGTAAAACAGATTTTTTCTTTTATTTTGGATTCTCTCAGGCTGAGGTGAGGGTAGGTGGGCACTGCCCCACACTGGCATCACCACCACGGCCTCAACCTGCAGGTGAGCTCCCCTGCCTTGTCAGCAGAGCGTGCAGAGGGAGTGTTACTAATTTAAAAAAACTCAGAAAGCCGCTTCAGAAAGAAATAATTTAAAGAAAAGAAAACAATTAGGAAAAAAACCCCAACCATATCTCAATTGCAAAGTTCCTGCCTGAGCGTTTCATTTCCACTTTGCACCACAATAGGAAGAGAGCAAACAATGGTTGAGAGGAAGCAGCTGATTGTGGGGAGGCAAAGTGCCACCAGGCTCGTTTTTCATCAAACGTGGGTCAAGTCAATTTGAAAAAAATTTAAATATACATACATATATATATATATATATATATATATATATATATATATATTCAAATCTGAGCACCTATTGGTTTGACAACAACCTCCCAAAAAACTCCCTTCCTTATTAAACCAGGACAATTATAAATTCTATATATTATAATTATATTAAAATATTATTTTTATATATGTGTGTGTGTATGTATATATAACATACATAAATATTTTCTCACTTCATTATCTCCCCCCCAAATAACCCCAGCCCATCAGGACAGCTCATTGCAGCTCCTTCCCAGCCTCAGACCTGTTCAGGCTTCTTCTCTCCCACCTTCCTCCCCAGACTGGGAGGTTTGGGAAGGAAAGGGACATTCCAGGGCCACCATTCCTGGTGCCACCAAAGTGCCACCTCTGCCAGGCTGGAGCCAGCGGGACGAGCTCATTCCACCCAAAGAGGAGGAGGAGAAGGAAGAAAATTCCACCAGCATCACTTCCAGGAGGGCCGTGAGGGCCTCCCTCGGCAGCAGGGCACCTGTTCAGGGTGACAGCTCCGGGTGACAGCGATGGAGGGGAGCCACCACCGCGGCTTCCAGCGTTCCCATGGCGACGGGCGCTGGGTACCGCCAGTGAAACACTCCATTCGCTTATTGATTGAGCCGCCGTCAAATTCAATCACAAGTGAAAATGGATTTTTTAATGCGACTATTAGCTGCTTTTGAAAGGCAAATTGAGTTCAGTTATACCGAGTCAGCCATCAAAAAACAATTTGCCGTCAGCCAGACGGGCCGGAGCGGAGCGCGGCCGGGAGCAGCGGCGGCGCGCCCACGGGTCGGAGATCCCACACGGGAACCATGGGGAAATCCGGCTTTTCCTCCCCAAAAATGCCCTGGATGAGGAAGGTGAGGCAGGTGAGGGGTTGGCATGGACATGGCTTCTTGTGGGATCCATGGCTGGAAAGGAGCAGTGGGTTCAAGGAGAGATTTTAATGGGGTTCATCCCAAAAACACAAGCAGTGCTTATGGGCAAGCACAATGGGTGCTGTCCCCAAATTCTGGGGGGCACAAGGGGAGCCAAGAGAGAAGGACACACGAGCCACAGTGCTGTGGTGGTGCCCAGGCTGTGTCACCCCCTCCCTGTGCCACCCCACAGCCACCACAAGCCAGCCAAGCTCATTTCCTTCCAGCCACTGGAAAATAAGATTTTTCCCTGGCTGATTAGGGACGCAGATCCTCATTACTATGTTAAGTGAGGATCAATATCGCAGCCAAGTCTGAAATCAGCCCTGTCTGGCGAGGTGCTGAGCACACCAGTTTCCCCAGTTTGGGGTTGAGCAGCATGTCAGTTGGGCATTCACAGCATCGGGATGGGGATGTAGGAAGGAGGTGGGACAGGACAGAGCAATTTTTAACTTTATCTGAATTTGAAGTTCAGATAAAACTCTGTCAGATGTGGGAGGACTTGCCTGTACACACATATTTATAAATAAAACCCTCTATATGTTAAAAAATCCACATAAAAATAAACATATTTTCCCCCCACAGAGCTCAGGGATTATAATAGACCCCATTAATTAAAAACCCATCATTTTCACCCCCCCTGAGAACCCCCCAATAAATAATTAAAAATCCAGCTTCACTTTGGGGTGCCAGCTTTCCCAATCCTCCTCTCAATCCCATGAATAAACTCACAGGCCTTATTAAACACTTGCAGGAGCAGTCCAGGAATTTCTATAGCAGCATAATCCAAAGATCTGCTTTCAAAGAGCCTCTGCTTCCCGCAAAGCTCCAGCCTCGGCTAATGAGAGCTTAACCACATGTTTGTGGTGGATGAAATAGTATCATTTTGCAATTATTATCATTCAAACATTATTTATTTAACCCGCAGCCACATTATATTGACTGCAGAATTGCTGTCATTTTTACTTTTGATGGCTCTCTCATTGAGCTGAGTGTGAGGAATTGTGTTCCATGTTCCCAGTGTGGGGGAGGCTTCCCCTGCTCCCTCAGCCTCTCTGCAGACAGGTCCAACTCTCTGCCCCAGAGCTGGTGGTGTTTGGTACCAGAATCCCCAAAAAAATGGGCATTTTCCCATCTTTTCCCCTGCTTCACTTTCCCTCATTGGTCATATTTGGAGAGTTAATCCATTCTGAGCACCAACACAAAGCCCTGTGCACCAAAGTGTTCCAGGTCTCCATCCAGAAGGTGGATTTGGTGTCACCTTGTACACCCACAGCAGCTCTGAATGCTCCTTTGTCAGAGCTGGAGAGGGAAGGCAGCAGCTGAGGAGCTCTGTGCATCCCCAAAAAGCCCAAATGTGGGGATAACAGACAGCCTTGGGCTCAAAACCCTTCTCCAGGGAAGCAGCAGGATGAGCCCCAGCCAGCATCCCTGGGGTTTGCAGCAAAATAAACACCAAGGGGTGCAGGACTCGAGATCTGAATGTCAGCAGGGTAAAAAAAAAAAAATCTGGCCTCCTTCTCCCTCCTGGCCCTGGTTCTTCTCTCACACGTCACTCTCCCAAAGCCTTGCAAGATGTATTCACACAACAGGAAATCCAACATTCCCCTTCGCCTTCTTCTTTCTTCCTCTCCTTTAATTTTCCCCAAATGTAAATGAGGAAGTCATCTCTCCTCCGGTGATGAAACATCTGCCTGGAGAAGCTTGCAGTGCAATGCAACATATTTTGATCACTGCTCCATCTAATTACAGAGAAGAGAAGAGAAAAATCACAAAGCTGAGTTTGGGACTTTTTTTTTTCCCCCAAAACACAAGGCATCTGAAAAATAATAGAAAAAACAGCAGCACTGACAATGAGAGCAGAGGCAGCTTCCCCATCAGCCTTGAAAAACAGCACTGGAATACAGAGCCTGCTTGGAAGGAGAGGGATATCAGGGTGAGATAGGAGAAGATTAATTGCTGGTGCCAAGGACACGTGTGGGAATGGAATTGGAATCTCAGAATCCTCAAAGCCAGAGGCTGCTCCAGCCAGGCCACAGGGAGCTGGCTGCACATCCATGCTCACACCTACTCCAGAGCACAGGGGAAGGAGGGACACGGGGGAAGAGCCTCCAAGAGCAGCTGATGCTCATCAGGACCCACCAAAGACTTGATGTTCAGGAGCCAAGATGCAAGTATGAGTATCCAAAATGGACCAATCATCATGCGGATCCGAAAGGGACCAATCATCATGCGGATCCGAAATGGACCAATCAACATGCGGATCCAAAAGGGACCAATCCTGGGCTCTAAGGGGGCGATAAATGGGGGTAGTTCGGTTGGGTTAGGGTTTTTCTTTTTGGATAATTGGGGTTTCTTTTGGGAAGAACCCAGTGCACTTGGGGTTAGTGCACTGTTTTGTTTTTTGTCTCGCTGTGTGGGTGCCTGGGCTTATCCTGGGTACCCTGTTCCTTGTAACTATTTCAATAAACAAGAGGGAGAAAGGCTGAAGCTCCAAACTGGGGTGCAGTGGCTCAGCCAAGACAGAACCAACAATTCTTCTCCAGGAGCAAGCCCAGGTTCTTCCAGGGAAGCTCTGGACTCACTCAGGCTCAGCTCCAACCTGGCAGCAGCAGGAGCAGAGCCCTCGCCTTGGCCTCGGCTCCTGAAGTGACAACGGGAGAGGGCTCAAAGGCACCGCAGGCAGCACCACCCACACCCCTCGGCATTCCAGAGGGGCTGATTGCTTCCCTTGTTTATCTCAGAAAAAAATCCACCGCAGAGCACTGGTGGGGCCCAGCCTCCAGCCACTCGAGGATGCTGTTCACCGCGGGAAACGGAGCGTTCAGGAGCTCCAAATAAAACCCTAATCATAATCGTTGCTGTTTGCCTGTCTTTGCTCTTCAAGCTCCAAGGGAGTCCATGGCTAAGCAGCAGCAAACAGCACCTCTAACGAGACCTTGCATGGCAAGGAACCAAGCCCAGCTCCAGGGGAGCCTGTTCAGCAGCCTCACTGGAGGAACGCTGACAGGTTGTTTATGGCAGCTTACAGAAAGGCAGTGCAAAAACAAACAGGAGGCTACCTGCCTTCCACCCCTCTCCCACCTGGATTTCCAAGGGAAAACTTGATTTCTCCTTTCTGAACGTTTCAAGTTTCCAGAAGAGGAAAACAAAACGCTGCCTGTGATGAATGGAGGTTGGCAGCTGGTGGGGACAGGTATGGCTCTTCAAGCTGTGGGAAACCGGCCCAAAACGTTCAGGCACCGCAAGAAAACTAAAAAAGCTGATGGGAAGGATGCCCACAGGCAGGCAGGGGGGTCCCAAGCCCCCGTTTTTCTTCACAGAGATTTGTCAGCAGCGTTCTGCTGGCAAACAGGCCCCCGTCCATCCTGCCTGCCAGCTCTGCTCCAAAACAGCTCCAAGGATTGTCCTCGCCGTTTGTTATCCTGCCTGAGCACAGAGACACACACAAGTGAGCAGCAGGTGCCTGTCTGCAGCCAACAGAGCACAATGGTTTATCCAAGTCCACCTGCACGTGGAGAACAGGGGGGGAAGAGCTGGAGCCTACAGAACTCCTCACTACCACCAGCAAAACAAATGGATCCACTTCAAAATCCTGCCTGCCACGGACACCCCGAGCTGCTCCTGAAAGGTCACATCCCTCCTCATTGTGGGTTTAATCCAAGTCTTGGCTGTCAGGGACAGAGAGAAAAACACAGGCCCGGGGCTGTCCAAGATGGAATTAGCGCTCAGCATTCTCCCCTGTGGGCACAGGCACGTGTGCATGGAGGGAGCGCTGTTGTCACCTTGGCGGAGCGCCGTGTGCTCCCTCCGCGGGTACAGCTGGTGCTGACAAGGTCAGCAGCAAGAGGAGAACTCACCCTGGGCTAACGGCAGGCAGAGAGCTGGAAGATTAGTCACCATGCAGAGATCCACGTTTCCTGGGAAATAAACCAGCTGACAAGGGGTGGAGGACAGCAGGGACGCAGGACGGTGTGGGACTCCGTGCTGGAATTCAGTCCTTGGCTCTGCCCCAAATCCACACAGCCTCTGCCTCCCTCTCTGCGTGTCCTGGTTCACCTCCAGCTCCTCTGGGGCACCCGAAGCTCTCTGGGCTTTGCCAAGGGCGAGTTCTTGAGAGCGCAACCAAAATCCCCCCAGGGCCAGAGGGAGAAGTGGCCCTAACCCCAGCCAGGACAGGCAGAGAGGGAGATATTTCTGACACCTCCCCAGCTATTCCTGCTCTCTCCCAGGACACAGGAGTGCTCCCAAACGGATCTGCCGGTCTATTTGGAGCACGATGTTTGCCTAAGCAAATAGCTCGGAAAGCTCCACAAATAGCAGGAGGGCCGGTTAATTGGGAAGAAGGCAGAGAGCCACAGAGCAAAACTCATGCAGGCAGCACCAGAGGCAGGGAAGAGCACGGCTGAGGGGATCTGGCCACCCCAAGGGCGCGTTTGCCCTCCGTCCATTGTTGTCTCGGTCCCAGCACCACTGTCAACAACACTTTCTGCATATGCAAATAGGACCATACTCCCGCAATTACACGGCAATCAGAGGCAAATTACATTCTTGCTGTTTACTTTCAGTGTCCTTAATTAATCCGGTTATTAGACGATTAATGAAGCTTGTTTGGTGAAAAACTCATAGCATTTTACAGCGCGAGCTCACGCGTGCATCTCCAGCCCGTGGGACCGGGGACAGCGCCTGTCCCCAAGGCCAGCAGAGCAGGGTGACACCGACACGGTCCCCGCAGGGCTCAGGGGGTGCTCAGGGTTGTCTTTTCCAGCTGTGCCTCCTCTCTGCCCTCTCCAGGAGCTCTGCAGCTCCAGCCAAGCATCCCTTCCCAGCTCCCTGTCTGGAGACACAGCCCCCGCATCCCTGCTCCTCTCCAAAGGCACCAGGACCCACATCCGCAGCTCCCACCGCTCTGGAAACTGCTGGAGAAGGTTCCCAGATCCATGAGGCTGCTGGACCCCGTCATCCCTGTCCTCAGCCGGCTCCCAAGGCACCCTGCCCTCCCCAAAGGTCACCGCAGCTCGTGTTTGGTTAAGCTGCCGATAATGAAGTGGCATGTTCATCTAATGATCAAATTGCTGCACCACGAGCATGAAAGGCTGAGGAGAACTAATTAAGAAGCTCATTTGCATACTCCAGCGTTTCCGGTGCACGTATGGGGTTCCCATAGCAACCGGTACAAAAGCTGGTGATGGTGTGTGGATTTTGGGGGGGTTTAAAGTGCTGTTCCTTCCCTTTGTCATCCCCTGCGGATCACAAAGGCTCTGCAATGAAGGTGCGGTGACAGAGGGCTGGGGAGGGACATTTCTGCACACCAAGGGTGGGGGACAAACGAGCTGCAAGCGTGGCAGGGGGCTGAGCCCGCTCCCAGTGCCACCAGCTCAGGTATCCCAGAGGGGATTTGGGGGCTTGAGCAGAAATCCCTGGCCTGGAACTGCTCTATCCAAAACTTTCCTGAGTCACTCCGGCCTCAGCTCTGTGAGGAGGCGGTGGCAGCTCCCCAGGGAAGTTTTGCAGGGGACTGCAGCAAATCCCGCAGCATCCCAGAGCCCTGAGGGGACACTGGCTGCTCTGGGTGACACCTGCAGCACCCGGGACGTGGGGACACTGCAAGATGGGACCCCAAATGCTGCACCCCAGTGTGGGAAGGAGGAGTCCAGGAGCGGCCAGGTGAGGGTGGCAGCTCAAGTCCCAGCAGGTTCCCCGCAGTGCGGCGCAGTCCAGCCCCGGCTCCTTCCATCATGTCACTTTTCCTAAGCACCGAGATTTCTTTTCTGCTTTGTATTTCTGGCAAGAAACCTTTGCATTTAGATAAGGAATAAAGCCTGGAATCAGATCTGAACTCTGCAGCAGAGATCAACATTTTAATGAATTAAATATATTCCAAACTAAATGTAACCTCTTAGCGCTCGCATTTTCGAGTGAGGCTAACTTAAAGAAAAAGCCAACAATCCAACTCATTCCAGCTCTCCCCGGCTGTGAACTGGCCACAGGCCAATCAATTATCTCGAATTTATTCGTTATTCAACTTCCCTCCGACAGCCAATTTCCAGGCTGTGAATTGCAGGTGAGCGGCTCCTGCGGCGGCTGCTGCGCTCTCCTGCCAGCCCAGTCCGCAGGCACTGGTCCCACTGGTCTCACTGGTCCCACTGGGTGCCCAGGAGCATCGCCTGGCCCGGAGCCACCAGCCAGGCAGGACACTGGGCTGGCACATTCGGTGTCGCACAGCCCCGGGGGGATGGAGGGACAGCGGCTGTTCGACATCCAGAGCAGCGTTTGGAGATGCAAACAGAGCCCGAGCATCCCCCGAGGGCCGCGCAGCGCTGTCAGGCCTGGGAAGAGATGTTTAATTCCTGTTTAATTCCTGTTAATTCGTGGCCGCGCAGGGACGGCAGAGCTGCTCCAGCAGATGCCGCAGCTGGACGGAGCCCTGAGTGCTCCAGATGTTTGCTGCGCTGGGAAGGGCAATTTTGGGAATGGGGAGGGCAGGGATGAGACCTCGGATGTGCTGTGCCAGGCTCAGCCAGCAGAGCTGAGCGTTTGGGGGCAGGTGAGGGATGCCAAGGAGCAGAGGAAACCCAGCTGGTCCTTCCTGCAGCCCCCACCACGCTCAGGGCTTGAGGAGCCCCAGAGTTCTCAGCCCTGCACTTCAAACACCTCACCTGACTCAAACCAGGAGCTTTCCCTCTGTCCCCAGCCTACCCAGAATCCTGGAACAAGCCCCAAATCCATCAAGCTGGAGCCCCAGAGTTCTCAGCCCTTCATTCAAACACCTCACCTCACTATTTCCCACTCAGACCAGGAGCTTTTCCTCTGTCCCCAGCCTACCCAGCATCCTGGAACAAGTTCCAAGCCCATCAAGCTGGAAGAAGTCCCCTTGCCCATCCAAACCTTTCTCCTCCCCTCACATTGTTTTCGTTTCCCCCCCTCTCCCCCCCTCGTTTTTATTCTCAATAAAAACATAATTACAGGCTTTTAAAAAAAGCAAATTATAGTGACATACTTTAATTATCTCCAAGCAATGGAGGACTAAATTACACAGTCAGGGAATCGGAGGTTACCTAAAAATAAAAGCAAGAAGCTTCATTAAATGCTAATTGCAGCTTTCACCATTGAAGTGAGATTTCAACACAGACCACCATTGACTCACTGGGCCCTACCAGAGAACATTGGGGCTGGGGAGAAACCCTCAGATTCACAACTCGTGCCTCCATCCATGGCTCCAGCCACAGGGATTGCTCCAGAGGGAGCTCCAAAGGCTCCACTGCTGCTGGACCTGCCCCAGGGTGCTGCCACCTCCCTGCAGGGCACCCACTGTCCCCTCAGAGGCACTGCCCACCTTCCCAGCAGCACTGAGGGGCTCACCACAGCTCCTCCAATGCTTTGGAGCAGAGAAACGAGCCCCAGGTTGTTCCCAGAGCTGCTCCTGCACTGTGGATGGAACCACAGCAGCCACCTCTGCTCTGAGCCCAAATCGCACCTTGCTCTGAGCACCACTCTGCTCTCCTGGGGTGAAAATGGGTGAAAATGGGTTTTTGGGGCTCTACTGGTTGGAGAGGAACTGAATGGAGCCCTGCCCTCCTGTGCTGTCCAAACCAAGCTCTGCCCCAGCCCTGCTCTCCCCATCCCCTTCCTGCAGATTTCCTCCCCAAGGAGGAGCAGGAGATCTCTCCAAGCCCACAGGGGCTGATTTTCCCCAAGACACAGGAAGGGAGGCACGAGGTGGCAGGCAGGCTGGAAAATTCACAGGGAAATTATCTTGTTTTTCCATTTCCCATCGAGTTGGCCTAATTATGCCACCGAAGTCTGTAATTTGCCTCTCACAGAAGAGAGTTAATGACTGGTTCCAGGCTGCTGCTGCTCCAGGCGGGGGCACAGCTCCCACTCCAGCCCCCAGCTGTGCCCTGGGACCCCGAAAATTCCTGTTTGTCCCTGGAGAAGGGAGCTCAGGACAGGAGCTGGCCATTGGGAACAGCAGCCAAGGACAACAGAAAGTTCCAGGAGGGAGGAAGATACGGGCAGGGCATGGAGGGAGCTGGCACCAGCCCAGGTTTTTTTCCTCACCACTCCTCAAAGTCCCAAAAAAAGTGAAAAATCTGCAGGTCAAGCACTCGGGGAGCTCAGGCAATTATCGTTGTTTAAATTCAACAGCCCTTCACAGAAATAAGAGGAAAATCAGACAAGGGCTTTTAAAGCTCTGAGGGGAGGCGAGGAGGAGAAACGATGGCAACAATTTCCAGATACCTCATTTAAAAAAAAAATATTACCCAAATACCCAAAACTAGGAATCTGATGTCCAGGAATCAGTATCCACTCTGCTTCTCTCCCCAAAAATATGAAGCAAAGCAGAATCTGGATCCTCACAGGCCCCTGCTGCAGCATCCACAGCAGAGCCTGGCTGGTTCCCCATCCACCTCCATGGCTCACAGGCTGCTCCCTTTTAATTAACTCCCATCATCAAAGAGGTGCTTAGAATTAACCAGCTGTGTTGGGAGGTCACTGGAATGGCTTGGGAGGGACAGGGCCCCTCCAGCAGCTCAGGTTTGGGGTGACAAACACGGGGCATTTCTGCAGGGTTTGGAACATCCCCTCACAGGCACGGCCAGGGGAGGCAGGTGGGGGCTGGAATTAAAGTCAGACTCAGCCTTTCCACTCATTATCAGGCAGAATTCAGGGTGAGAGCTGCTGGTGACACCATGAGAGCAGAATCCTGAGGCAGAAGCTGCAGCAGAGCCATCAGCTCGGGTTTCCTCAGAGCCCTCTGAACCAGGCAGGGCCTCACATCCCATCCGACAGTGATGGATGCGCTGGGAGCTGAGCAGTTTTTCCTCCTGAGAAGCTCTTTTGACAAGTATGATCTTATCAAAGTTCCCAGCTTTTCATTACGCTGCTTTTTTTCTCCTTTTTTAACTCCTGCCTTCAAGCCAGGCTCTGTCCTCTGTGCATTTCCCTCTGGCACCAATTCCTGGCTGAGGCTCCTGTGGGGCTCAGGTGCTCCCCACACAGCCCAGGGGGAGAGCAGAGCTGTGATTAACACACAAACAGCTCCAGAAATGTGCAAAATACCGGGGTGACATCACATAGGCTCAGAGAGGGGGAAATAGCAGCACTTTGGGGTTGGGGGAACAGGCAAAAAGGGACAGGGGGACATCCCAGCACACCCTCCCTGTCCAGCTCCAGCATTTATTGGGTTTATATTGAAACAAAGCTTGTCCAGGCACCCAGCACCCTCCGCCTTTCCCCATTTCCCAAAAAAGAGAGAGGTTTGGACCCTCCTCTCCTGATCCAGCAGCCAAAAAGCACAGCCAGCCCCAATCCAAGAGGGAAACTCTTGGAATGCCCCAGCCAGGGGCAGGAACAGCAGCAGCCAAGGCACCAAACTGCCCCAAAAGGGACAGCCCAGGCTCTGGGAACAGCCACATCCCTCTCACACAGCTGGGCCACCCCAAGGACAGCCTGGAGCCTGGAAGAGGAACCTCCCCACCAGGCAGAGCTGCTTTTGTTGGTCTTTGTTAAATTAACCCAGGATGCTTTACATTGGAAAAGCCCTCTGAGACCCTCCAGTCCACCCCTTAACCCAGCAATGCCACCATGTCCCCAAGGGCCACACCTGCACAGTTTTTAAGCAAATCCCTCCAGGCAGGGGGACTGCAACACTTCCCTGGCAGCCTGAAGGTGCAGGAAGAAAATTGGGAAATCTCCCAGGGAAATCTCCTCCCTTCTGCTCCATCCTCACAGCTCAGGAAGAGAAAACGAGGAGGAATCAGCCCTTTCCACCCCAAAGCTGCCCCAGTGCCCCGTGCCAGGGATGTGCCAAGCTCCCTCTCCCTGTCCCATCCTCTCTCCCACAATTTGCAGCTGGAATCTTCAGGAATGGCTGCAGAGGAAGGACACCAAGCCCTGAGCTCTCTTTTGGCCACCCAAAACCTTCCCTGGCACCTCCTGAAACCAAGTGACCAAGAGACAGCAAACGCCGAGTGCAAAACCAGGGTCTTTTATTAGAAATCTCCTCGTATAAAAATGATCATGCTCTACACAGTCATCGAATAATTCATAAACATCCAGGCACTGAACTTTGTTTTTTTTGTGTGTTTTTGTTTTTTGACTGGTCAGTACATAAAGCAGACATATTTCAATCCATATGGTCATCACATACATTAAGGAACCACCTATAGAAATCAGCACTTTGAACACAGTCTAGGTTTCAGTTTATTTTATTTTGCTGTCTGTTTTTTTTTAATGTAAATTTTAAGTATTTTTATTTATTTTTCCTTTTTGCAACATATAGAATTTGGTAGGATATGGGGGTAGAGAGTGAAGAGGGACGGAGGAAGACAGGAACAAAAGAAAATGGAAGATTAAAAAAAAAAATAAAAAGAGAAAACAGAAGGTTCTGCACAACCACAAACAATCTCACAAATTCCAGAAAAGGGAAAATGTCGGGGCTTTTATTTTTTTGTTTTCCTCTTGTTTGCCAAAATACAGGAAAAAACAAAACCCAAAGACTTGCTGAAGTCCGTGCCCTCTTGCCCGTGCTCATCCCCTCTCCGTGGGAGCCATGCATCGCCACCGTGGGCGCTGGAAGAGTTTTAGTGTTTCTTTATGGATTTTTTTGCTGCTGTTGATGGCGTTTTTCCCCCCAGGATTCTGCCCTGGGGGCTGTCCCCTGGCTGCCACCTGTGGTGCTGTCCCTGGCAGGAGCTCAGCTCTCTCCTGTTTGCTGCTCCTGGAGCTAAATGGCGTGGTTGCTGTAGCTGACGTAGGTCTGCTTGGTGGCCAGTGCTGGAAGGAGACACAGAGCTCACGTGGGTCATCAGCAGAGCCACCTTCCCCTCCTGGCTCCTGTCCCACCCCCTGACCCGGCCATCACGCCAGCAGGGATGTGCCAGGGTTTGCTCAGGGATTTTGGGCAGTGCTGGCACTTGGGGTCCTTCCCCGAGCCCCACAGCAGCTGTGGGTGCTCCTGAAGGACACTTCACCCCCAAAGAGAGCCCCCAGAATGTGCTGTGAGCAGTGGGAATGGGGTCTCAGGCTCCCATCCACTCCCCTCAGACACCTCCTACACACAGACCCAGAGGTGCTGCACCTTCCCAAAGCCCAGCTTGTCCCAGCCAGCCCTGCCTGGGCACAAATCGTGGGGTCCCAGGGGGGTTTGGGGTCCCAGCTGAGGGTCCCACACCCCTGGTCACCACTCCACAGCAGCTGGGAGTGGAGCAGCAGGGCACAAAATCCACCTCCCTGCTGTCCCCTCATGCAGAGGGTGCCACAGGGACACAACCCTGTGCCACCCCAGCTTCCCCAGCCCTCAGATGCACCAGGAGAGGAGGCAGCGATGGCTCCAAAGCCACCACAGGCCCCAGGGTGGCACTCGGGGCACAGCAAAAGCCACAGAGCAATGAACCTCCCCACACCCTGCAGAGCTGTGCCACTGCCCACAGTGAGGACAATGCTCTGCTGATGTCCCCAGGTACCACGGGGACAGCAGGCACAGGGACAGCCTCCAGCCAAGGGCACGGGCAGGTGCTGGCACAGATGGCACAGCCTGGGACACTCTGAGCAGCACTGTGTCCCCAACAGGGAGGGGACACCAGCAGCTCACAGTGCCTGGCTGCAGTGGAACCTTGCTGCAGGTCTCCAACTGGTGTTCCCAGATAACAATTAGATAGAGCAGAAGGAATTGGAGCTGACAGAGCTATTTGTTAGCTGCGATGTTTTCGTAGCTGATCTGCCCGTATCAAAGCCCTGTGAATTATTTATTCTGTTGTTTATTTAAGGCTACGTGACCCGGCGGTGACAGAGTGAAAAATGTCCCCTCGGTGCTGCACTGACGTCCCCTGCGCCTCCCACCCCCAGCACAAGAAAAGAAAATGAGGAGGAATCAGCCCTTTCCACCCCAAAGCTGCTCCAGTGCCCCATGCCAGGGACATGCCAAGCTCCCCTCTCCCTGTTCCATCCCCTCTCCCACAGTTTGCAGCTGCCTGCCGTGCCCATTCCCTCCTGGGCACCACGGGAGCTGCCAGCCCTGCTCACTGCCAGCTCCCCCAGCCCTCTGGAGCCGGGGGTGTGCAGATAGAGCTCAGCTCTCCCCATTCCCATTTATAATCACTGCAGGAGCTGTTACAGCTAAAAGTTAAATTAGGATATAGTTCAATTATATTGTATTAATTATGTTATATTAATTGTATTATGTTAAAGGCGGGGGCCTTATTATAATGTGGTAGAAGGGTCCGGGGTTTGGGGGAACAGCGGCCTCATGGGGCAAAGCAAGCTCGAAGAGAGATTGAACAGATCTGACCAATCATTTGAAGCCCTGCAGAAACGATTGGTCCAGAATGAACGGCAGTAAAGACCAATGGGAAGCCTGGAATTGGAGCAATCATCATGCGGATCCAAAATGGACCAATCATCATGCGGATCCAAAATGGACCAATCGTCATGCGGATCCATAAGGGACCAATCGTCATGCAGATCTATAAGGGACCAATCACCATGCGGATCCAAAATGGGCCAATCGTCATGCGGATCCATAAGGGACCAATCATCATGCAGATCCATAAGGGACCAATCATCATGCGGATCCAAAATGGACCAATCGTCATTAAGATCCAAAAGTGACCAATCGTCATGCGGATCCATAAGAGACCAATCATCATGTGGATCCAAAAGGGACCAATCGTCATGAGGATCCAAAAGGGACCAATCGTCACGAGGATCCAAAATGGACCAATCATCATGTGGATCCAAAAGGGACCAATCATCATGCAGATCCAAAATGGGCCAATCGTCATGCGGATCCAAAAGGGACCAATCGTCATGAGGATCCAAAATGGACCAATCGTCATGTGGATCCAAAATGGACCAATCGTCATGCGGATCCAAAAGGGACCAATCGTCATGTGGATCCAAAAGGGACCAATCATCATGAGGATCCAAAATGGACCAATCATCATGTGGATCCAAAAGGGACCAATCATCATGCGGCTCCAAAAGGGACCAATCATCATGCGGCTCCAAAATGGACCAATCATCATGCGGATCCAAAAGGGACCAATCCTGGGCTCAAAGGGGGCGATAAATGGGGGTAGTTCGGTTGGGTTAGGGTTTTTCTTTTTGGATAATTGGGGTTTCTTTTGGGAAGAACCCAGTGCACTTGGGGTTAGCTCACTGTTTTGTTTTTTGTCTTGCTGTGTGGATGCCTGGGCTTATTCTGGGTACTCTGTTCCTTGTAGCTATTTCAATAAACAGGAACCTCTTTCTCCTGAGAAGGTTTGGCCTCGTTCATATTCATAACAGGAGCCACCTCACCTTGTGTTTCCAGGTTCTCGCAGAGCTCCGACTTGGCCTCTCCGTTGGGGCGGAACCCTCCCTTCTGGGAGAACTTGTTGGACATGGTGGCCGCTGTCACCACGGCCTTGAGGCTCCTCTTGCGCTTGGGGACGTTCTGCTCCGGGTGGAAGAGGATGATGTACACCTTGGGCATGTAGAGCATGCCCAGGGACACCGAGGCACTCAGACTCACCGAGATGGTGAGCGTCGTGGTCTGGATGTACATCTGCAAGACACAAGGCCACCAGCTGAGAGCCACAAAGCCCCCGTGGGATCCAAAAGGGAAAGGAGGAAATGGAGAAACGAGGGAAAGTTGGGGTTAAATGAAAGGAGTGGGGAGGCAGTGCTGGAATGGTGGCAGTGCTGGTGTTCAAGGTGAGGTTTGATGCTCCACCAGCCTCAGGGCAGGAGCTGCAAGGCTGGTGCTGGGCACAGCAAGGACACCTGATCCCAGGGCACGCCCCACTGCCCTTCTCCCTTCAACAGGTAATTCCCATTCCCCAGCTGACTCCTGGGCTCTTGTCATGTAAGTCACATATTACACACCGACGCTGCCTTTTTGCAGTCAAAACTAATTTCACGCTCACTGTCCAGGACTAACAGTGACAGATGTTTTGCAAAATGAAAGCCCATTAATCTGACTGTAGAATAATCCATTTTTCTATGGAGAGCAGTTGGCAGGCTCCTCTCAAGCCGGGGCATCTGAAGCAGGTGGCAACTGGAAGCAGAGACCCCCTCCCTCTGCCATCCCACCTCTCGGGGAGGCCAGGAGGACAAGTCCCTGCTCCATGGGCATCCCTGCTCTTCCAGCATCTGGCTCCTTCCTCTCCAGCATCCCCTTCTCCACCAGGCAGTTCTGAGGCTCTGGGGATGAGCAGGGAGGGGGCTCTGGGTCTCCAGATGCCTTTGCACACACCTGTGTGCAGGTCACCCTCAAGGCTTTAGAAGGAGCCTTAAAGCAGTTCCTGAGCTTCACCTGATTCAATATCCAGGGGTTCCCCAGGTGTTTCACAGGTGGGATTTCATGCCCTCTGAGGACACAGCACCTGGAGGAGCCAGGGAAGCCTGGGGGCAGCAGCAGCAGCAGCCAGAGCAGGGTCCCCATGTCCCCAGGGGCACACCTGAGGGTTTCTGAAGAGAAAAGGGGATGTAGAGCACACACGAGGCAGAGGCTCTGCACAGCTCCCAAGAGTGAGAGCTGGTGGGACACAGCTGCTCCAGGACCCCCCCCAGGACCCACTTGTGACCCTGTAATGCCAACCAGCACCTGGCCCAGAGCCCAGAGCGTTCAGACTCAGCCCCAGAGGGAAAATGCCACCAAGCTGGTTCTGAGTCAACTGAAAAACTTTGGTTTGTCCCCAGAATAAAACCTCCTGCTGTCACACGCGCCAGTTTGTTTGTTCCACCTTCTCTCTCTAGGCAGTTTTTGGAAATAAAAATGTCATTTCATCAAGCAAAGTCAAAACACATCTCTGTGCCAGAATATGTGTGCTTTTTTTTTATTTCTTCCTTTTTTTTTTTAATCTACTCCAACTCTCCAGACTCTGCCACAGACATCCTGGAGCAGCCAGGAATGAGGGAAACACTGAGAGCCCAACTCCAGGCACCCCAAGCCCTGCTTGGGAACCAGCACAGCGTGACCCTGGTGGGCACAGCTCAGCTCAGCACCCTCACCTCCTTGGCTCCCTGCCTTCCTTTGCCAACCCAGCCATTTCCATATTTTGTGCCTCTGCAGAGAGTCCCCCTTTCCTGTGTCTTGGGGCTCGGGGGCGTTTCAGCAAGGAGGGAGAGAGAAACTGAGCTGAGCCAAGCTGAGCTGAGCTGAGCCAAGCTGAGCTGAGCTGAGCTGAGCTGAGCCAAGCTGAGCTGAGCTCAGACATCTCCATGTGTGCTCCCCCCTCGCTCCTGGGCCAGTTTTCTCAGTGCTGCCAGGGATCCCCTGTGCTGAGACCCCCTGACCCCAGCTCCCCACCCCACTCTCTGTCTCCTGCAGCACTTTTGGGGTCTCTCAGGGCCACTGTGGCCACTCTCCCCCACGCTGCATTTGCAGGAAGCGTTTTCTGCCCACTCCAGCCCCCGCAGCCGTGTCTCTCCGCAGCAAACCCCTCACCAGCTCAGACAGGAATATTTTTAGCCTGGAGCCTCCACACAGCCGTGCAGCTCTGCTCAGTTAACCTCTTGCCACTGCAAAAAATGACCATTTCTCACAGTTTCACTTCCCACTCTCTTAATTGGCTTCCAGCCCAGGACCTCGCTTTGCCCCTCCGTTAACGATGCTGGAGCTTCCTCGGGAGCCCTGGGAGGTGTGAGCTGTGCTTATTGAGCGAGTTCCAGCTCCTGCTGCCTCGAGGGCTGGATCAAAGAGCACGGGCAGCCCTGGCTCAGGGCGATGACGCTGAGGGACAGCAATAGCCCAAAATGACCCCACAGCAGCCCCCAAACCCACGCTGTGCTCAGCTTTGGGTGAGTCTGTCCTGCCCGAGGGAGCAGCCCAGGCTTGTGCCTGTCCCACAGCAAATCTCTGCATGAATGGGAAGCTGCCTCCACTCTAAATCCACACCTGGCCCCACTCCAAGGGGTTTTGCACCGTGGTAGGTGCTGGGGAAGGGCAAACCTGCTCAGCATTCTGAACACCACGGGACAGTCCCTCTCACTCCTTCCCTTCTCTCTTTTCCCTGGCAAAAAGCGACTGTGATAAACAGGGAAGCAGACAATGACTCCACTGTTCTGCTGCCACCTTATCAGTGCAGGAAATTGTCTCTTTCTTTAGATGCTCTGTTATTGCTATTCCTGTAATCCGCCGGGATCGGCGGGGATGAGAGGCTCTGCTCAGAAAAGGCTTGGGGGACTTGTTACAATAATGTGCCACCTCCATGCAAAGCTGTGGGCACGAGGTAAAGCAAATAAAAGTGAAAATGGGGATTGTAATCCAACTCCTCCACACCACGAGGAAGCCTTTGCTCCTGCCCTGCAGCTGAGGTCAGGGCAGAAGTGCCAGGGGTTCATGGGTGTGGGTTTGCCCTGTGGCAACCTCAGGGCTTCAGCCATGAGAAAATACCCCAGACAACACTCCTGGATTTCCTGTTCCCAAGGGTGCAGACACTCCACAGAGCCCAGGAGGCCCTCAGTCCCAGCAGCAGTGGGTGATGGGGATGGGATCCCTCCCCACAGTGAGCTGGGGGTGCCCCTGGAGCATCCCCAGAGCACCACAGGGGTGATGCCAACACCAGTGCCCACAGCTGTCACCCCAAGGACACCCTCAGAGCCATACCCTCAGTGCAGGCTGTGCAACAGCTCCTTCTCCACCTTTTTCTCCCCAAGAGTGCAAACCAACAACTAAAGCACTGAGGGAGCCCCAATCACCTGCTGCTCCCTCCAGCCTCATCTGAGCACATCCATCATCCCTCAGCTGTGGCCCGGGGACACTCAGAGCCCATTCCCATGGCCTGGGGACACTCAGAGCCCATTCCCACAGCCTGGGGACACTCAGAGCCCATTCCCACGGCCTGGGGACACTCAGAGCCCATTCCCACATCAGCAGAGCAGAACTCCAGCCTGGAATCCCCAAGCCCCTCGAGGGTTGGCTCAGCAGGCTCCAGGCAGGGCCGGGCTGTGAGACAGAGCTCCGCGTCCGAGGGGAGTTGGGAACATCACTTTTTCCGCCTCTAATCAGCTTGTTAGCAGCCTAATAACAGAGCAGGCCTGTGCATTACAACCCCCAACGAGAGGCACAGCCTATTGTGGAGCTGCTGCCTGACAGGCAGCGTTCAGCAGCCCTAAATTATCCCGTGACAAGCTGCAGTGAAGAGGTGAGCAACCTTGCGCATAATCTACAATCATTATCATTTCCATCTTTATTACCCACAGTATGCCAAGCACATTAAGGAGGCTTTCAGGGAGCTTTTGTTTTGCAATAATTTCTTTAAAAACCTGCTTTCTTGTTAGTATCTCCCCTGCCATCTCATCAAAATGGAAATGCTGCAAAAGGCTCCATTTATTTCCTTTAATTCTCCTTCACACTTCCAGCCAGAGAAGGCCTGGTGGGACTTTCTGGTTGAGCCAAGGTCAGAGGTGGCTGGGCAGACTCAGCCTCCTCGAGGGATGTGGGTGCTCTGAGAAGAGATGCTCCAGGGCACGACCAACTCAGCAAAATCTCCCTCAGCAAACCTTTGCAACAGGTGTGTCCCAAAGCCATGGTGTCAGCAGCATGGGGACACACTCGGGGGATCCAGAGAGGGATCCGGGTGCTGGGACACCCCAGGGATTTCCAGGGAACAGCAGCTCCAAGGTTTGTTCATCAGAGCAGCGCTGGGCTGGCAGGCGGGAGCTGTTTGCGTTTGACAGAAACGCGATGATTCCTGTTTTGGCTGGCAGGCAAAGGGATTTGGGTCTCATTCATGAGATTTTTATTCTTTGTTCTTAATCCCTCGCACTTGAGCACGGAGCCTCATCCAGGCTGGCCTCGGTCCCATGGGAACTCAGCACTGGGAACAGGGGCCAGCTGGGCAGCACTGGGTCCCTTTCCATGCAGGAATTGTGCCCATGACACCCTGGACCAGCCCCGGGGCTCATCCTCCCCCAGCCCACACAGCAGCAGCCCACGAGGGGCAGTGGAAAACTTCCCTCCCTAATTCCCAAGCTGACCACGCTGCAGGGAAGTTCTCCTCTTGCTCAAAACACCACAGCCTCTCCCAGCCCTGCACACCGGACACCAGCCAGGCTCGCCCTTCCTCGCTTACCTTTTCCGCCGACTGCGACGTCCCAAAAAATATCGGGATGAAGGCTAACCACACAATGCAAGTCGTGTACATGGTGAACCCAATGGGCTTGGCTTCGTTAAAGGTCTCGGGGACCCCGCGGGTCTTAATGGCGTACACAGTGCAGGTGACCATGAGGAGCATGCTGTACCCGAGCAAACAGATGAGGGACAGGTCCGAAATGTCACATTTGAGGATGCCCCGGGCAAAGTGGGGGTTTGTAGTCCGCTGGTCCTCGTAGTCAATGACAGAGTGGGACGGGTCCACGATGAACCAGATGCAGACGCCGACGAGCTGCAGGGAGATGAGGCTGAAGGTGATGACCAGCTGCGAGGCGGGGCTGATGAAGCGCGGGGCGCTCACCGACTTCTTGCCCTGCTCGAAGATGCGGTAGATGCGGTTGGTCTTGGTGAGCAGCGCGGCGTAGCTGATGCTCATGCCCAGCCCCAGGAAGATGCGGCGCAGGGAGCAGGTGCTGAGGTCGGGCTCGGCGATCATCAGGAAGGTGGTGGCGTAGCACAGGAAGATGCCCGTGAGCAGGACGTAGCTGAGCTCCCGCCCCGACGCCTTGACGATGGGCGTGTCGTTGTAGCGCACGAAGGTGATCACCACGAACAGGGTGGCGATGATGCCCACGATGGCGATGAACACGGGCACCACGGCCCAGGGCGAGCTCCACTCCAGCTTGATGATGGGGATGGGCGTGCAGCTGGTGTGGTTCTCGTTGGGCCGCTCGTTGAAGTGGCAGCGCTTGCAGTGGAACTCATCCAGCTGGTACTGGTAGCCGTCGCAGCGCTCGCAGTGCCAGCAGCACGGGATGCCCTTCACCAGCTTCTTCCTCTCTCCTGGCTTGCAGGGCAGGCTGCAGATGGAGCTGGGCTGCTGGCTCCCGCCCCCAGGCCACAGCATGTTCTCCACCTGCGGGGTAGATGGCAGCAGCCATGCTGAGGGCACTGCGGGCACCTGCTGGGCATGCCTGGGCACAGGGGATGCCCTGCCCTGCTTGGATCTGGACCATCAACCCATCAGCACATCCCACAGAGGGTCCCAGCCCAGCCTGGCATGGGATCAGGGAGGTGGTGAAGCTCTCCATTGGCCTTTTGGGAACATTCAACAACATGAATCCAAAATGAAGCCCCTCCTTCCCTGAGGAAACCTCATCTGCTCTGGTCTGGCTCCTGTCCTGTCCCACACTCAGAGTCCCTAAGGTGTGGTTACACATGCTGAAGCACAGGTGTGTACCTGAGGGACACCTTCCCCTCTGCCCCCGCCACCTTTGGCTGCCTGGCTTTGCTCCCAGGGGCTCCCAGACTCTCCGTGGTGAGAACAGAAACCTGCAGGACCTTCCCCGTGGGCCATGCCCTTACCTTGAGGTGCAGGTGGTCTGTCCACTGCCCGATGACTTTGTACTCAGGGGTGGAGTTCCTGATCTGGTACTGGTAGATGTCATAACGCCCCGGAGCATCTCCGTTCTCATTGAATGTCACAGGAGTCCCAGCAATGCCTGTGGGAAAGGGGGGGCTCAGCACCCACAGCACCCACAGCACCCCCAGCACCCCCATCCTGCTCCCTGGGGTCCAAGGGGGCTCTGGATTGATGCTCCCCCCTCGCTGCTTCTTCTAAGAAAAGGGTAAAAGCAGCTTTAAAAGTTAAATCAAGTGAATTCTGGAGATAGACACTAATGAAAGGAAGGAAGAGAAGAATCAAGCAAGAGGGGAAAATAAATAAAAGAGACACTGTGGAGGAGATCAGAGGGTGGAGATAAATAGAAATAATAAGGGGACCAGACAGAAAATGTTTATTAAAGATAAAGGGCAGAGGAAAAGCTGCGCTTCCAGAGGAGATCTGAGACAGACAAGAGCAGAGCAGCAGGAGGCAGTGGGACCTCTGCCAGGTGGGAGGGAGGAGCTGGCAGGGGGAGAGGATGGGCAGGACAGCAGGTGAGGGCAGGGTGAGAGCTGGGTGAGGGCAGAATGGCAGGTGAGGGCAGAGCAGCAGGTGAGAGCAGAATGGAAGGTGAGGGCAGAATGGCAGGTGAGGGCAGGGCAGCAGGTGAGGGCAGGGCAGCAGGTGAGGGCAGGATTGCTGCTGGATTTACGCTCCAAAAGCTCTCAGGAGATGTAGAAGCTCAGACCTCCTTGCCTGCTGATCTGCCGCCCTCCCTCCACGCTGCACTCACAGCGCAGCAGCTGCCAGATGGTACCACAAAAACACTGTGGGCGCTGCTGTGTGACCCACTTGGGGACAGGCAGAGACCCCAGGCCCCAGGGCTGCTCCTGCCGCCCCCCCAGGGCACAGCAGACCTGAGAAGTTGACGCTGCGGATGTACTTGAGCAGCTCCGCGCCGTCCACCGGGTCCATGCGGGAGCACAGCCCCACCTTGCCGGGGCACAGGTTCTTGTGCATGTTGTGCAGGGCGTGTCCCATGGCGTAGACGGCGTCGATGACGAACTGCACCTTCCCCTCCTGCTCGTACGAGGAGTCCTGGCCGATCCTCTCCCGGTCTGTGGGGACAGGGGAAGGGGGTTCCACCTGCTGTGCCCCAGCCATGCCCACCAGGATGTGTCTGCTGCACCCAAAGCCTTGCAAACGGGCCCATCCTGGAGTGGAGCAGCTGGAAATTCCAAATATGCACATGCAGCCAAGGAACATTCCCTGGGGAATATCCAGCCAACCTCCTCGTTGGGAGGTTCTGAAAATGTGGGTGCTGCAGCCTGCTGTGCTTCCAAGAGCCCTGAGGATGTCACATCCCTGAACTCCCAGGTCCCCAACAGGGGGACAACAGGGTCCACAACAGGCTGGGCTGTGATCGACATCCCATCCTCATCCCTGCATGTTTCATCCCTCCTTCATCTCCTGGGAGTTTCCACCAGCTCAGGCTCCAGCAGTGGTGTCAAGGACCGCCCAGGAAGCATCCATCACTGCCTGCCTGTCCCCATCTCACTCCCAAAGCCTCCTGTCACCCCAGTCCCCTTGTCACCCCCTGCCACCCCCCTGCCTTGCTGACCCCACAGGCTCCCCGGCTGGCAGGATCCCGCAGGGATATGGCAATTACCAGTGACAGCTGCCTTCCCCCCTGTCATAACCGCCCGTAATGGGACCACAAACATGTTAATCACTCAGCAGAAGACACCGATTAACGCAGCACGCTGTTAATTACAGCTAAGAGAGCGTCTCCCAAGGGGCACGCCGCTATGGAGAGCCTTGGCCTCTGCCCCTCCATCCCTGCCCCGAGGCATGGCCAGGCATCCTGCCAGGCCTCCAGTGGGAGGGAGGGTTTGTCAGGGAGCCGAGGGCATCACCTCCCTCCTCTGGAAGGCAGCACATCCTAGAAAGCCACGCCAGGGTGCCAAAAATTAACTCCAGCTCCACCATGGAGGGATGCGCCCTGATGCGAGGTGGGACTCACAGGGACTGCAGGGGACCAAGCACAGTGTGCTGACCTTCCTTCCCTGCTGTGGGGGAGTGGGATGAGCTCCAGTGAGAGGGGATGGCCCCGTGAGCTGTGCTGGAGGTCCCTGTGCTGGGACCTGTGCCACTGACATGACACTAAAGAGAACTGATAAGGAACTGACCGACAGGAAAAGATGATATCGGGGAGGTGAATTCATAGCCCATCCTTCAAAGTTATAAAAACGCTTTTGGAATGTGGAGATTACTCATGCAAAGCCCAGCAGGTGATCCCTCCTTCCACATTATTGACAGGAGCCATTAATCTTCTTCCTCAACTTCAGGCCCTTCCCCATATTCATCTCCAAAGGCGCAGACAGGCCACTCTGTCTTGTCAAGATAATTACCCATTAAAAGAAGAGCTGTAATAGACTGTCCAGGGAGCTGAGCCCATGGGGATGTCACAGCCCTGCCACCATCCCCAGCACTGTGCTGCCCAGGGCACACACAGGACCTGGGGCTTGTCCTTACAGCTTCCCTCAGTCACCTCATCCCTGCACGCATCCCAAAATCCAACCACTGCAATAGCACAGGCTGTGGAGGCTGCATTTTCATCCCTGTGCCAAGGCTGAGCAGTGCAGATAAGGAGCCATCCCTGGGGCTGTCCCTCTGTCTGTCAGCACCTTGCCCCCGGCCCCAGCTGCTTTTTTCCAGACGGGAATTAGGCCGGTGCACAGAGGGGCAATGTGGAGCAGACAGACGAGGCTTGTTCCCAACCTGGAGACAATAAATCTCTGTCAAGCTCCAATAGATGAGGGCCAGGGAAGGGAGGTGACCTGCTGATTATAATAGCAGGGTCGTGCATCGTTCTACAGGGCTGGTAATTAATTTTCAAGAGCGTGACGAGGCTCGGCGGCCCCCTCGGAGGAGGGACGCAGCTCTTCCCCAGCGGCGGAGGAGACGGGATTAGAATCAATTCCCTGCACACCACTGATCCTGCCTTTTGGCAGGACTTAATCAAAATCACTCCCAGCACATCTGTGAGGAACTGGGGACAGAGAATCTCCAAATCTTGTGGGTGCTGGTGGCAGCACCCAGCACCCCTTGCTGTGGTTTTGGGCTGGGTGAGCCCATCCAGGAGCAGGGACGGTCCCTCTATGTGGGATGCTTGTGGCAAACATCTGATGGGTGCTAGGGCTGGTCCCAGGGGTAACACAGGCAGCTGCCATCAGGAATTCCATCAGCTCAGCCCTCACCTTCCTTCCAGCCCTCCCATCCATGAAGGGGAGCCAGGAGCTGTCTGGTTCAGAGTGGGATCATTCAGTTTGGTTTTTGGGGTGGAATAAACTAGCCAAGCTGGCATTTCTTGGCCATGTTGGGCTCTACCCAAACCTGAGGGAAACAGCCCCAAACTGGGCATTTGCATCAGCCCTGCAAGGCAGGAGCTCGAGGATCTGCAGGGGCAGGTGATTTGCTTCACCAGGCGTTAGCTCCCTGCTCTATCTGCCAAGCAATCACTCGGGAGATGGTTTATTTGCTGACAAATTCCGATGATTTACAGACAGCTCCTAGGACATTTGCCACATCGTAGCTTCAGCTGCTTCCACTGACACCTTGGCCCTGAAATATCACCTGTTTAAAAGCTACATCACGGTGGAGATGAGGAGATCAGCGCTCACAGGGCCTGCTCATGCATCTCCTGGGGTCGAGGGTTCTGTGATGCTCTGGAGAAGGATGAAGAACTCTTGGCTACCCATGGCCATGGCCACAAGCCTTTTTCCTGGTGTGCCCTTGCTGCTTGCTCAGCTCCCACCCACCCAGACCATCCACTGAACCCTTGGGGAATGCCTGCAAGGACAGGGATGTGGAAGCACCATCCAGACCATCAGATGAACCTTTGGGGAATGCCTGCAAGGACAGGGATGTGGAAGCACCATCCAGACCATCAGATGAACCTTTGGGGAATGCCTGCAAGGACAGGGATGTGGAAGCACCATCCAGACCATCTGCTGAACCCTTGGGGAATGCCTGCAAGGACAGGGACATAGAAGCACCATCCTGCTCATCCTCAGTGGTGAAAGCAGGGGGAAAACAAAACCTTCACCACCCAACTTCACAGACACAGCCAGGTCCCTGTGTCTGACAGCACACGATGGCTTCCAAGACATCCCTCCCAAGGGGACAAAGGGACGTGCCAATGTCCCCAAGTCCTGCCACGTCGCAGCCCGCGAGCCACGGCGCCGTCATCTGTCTTCAGCCGGTGCCAGCCAGGCAGTAAATCTCTCCCATCTCTCAGTAAACATGTCACCTCCCCGAGCCTCCAACCATCACCTGACAGCAGCGCTGTCAGCAAGACAGATCCCCGGCTGCCTTGTTTACTGCACTCATCCCTAAAGCCTCTTTTGGCTGGAAATGACTCAAAATGCACACTGGGGGCTTGAGGAAGCAGTTGGGAACCCGGAATGGGGATCCCCAGCAGGATCAGAAAAACTCCATGCTCACAAGCAGAACCACACACCCCCCGTGAGCCCCCAGCCTCCCAGAGCAGCCCCCCAGCTCTCACTGGTGCATTTCTTGATGCTGCTGCCCTTCCTCAGCGCGTGCCGGCTCAGCTTGCAGTGGAAATTCTCCTCCCAGAACTCGGCAAACCAGATGTTCCTGCGGTTGTTGTCCAGGGTCCTGCTGGAGAAGTAGCGGTCGAAACCTGCCCGGGGAGAAAGTGGATGGAGGGGATAAATCCCAGGGATGACAGAGAAATGCATCACACACTCCCAAATTCCCCAGGCAGAGGGGAAGGTTGGGGAAGGCAGAGGGAAGCTGTTGTGAGCGATGGGGACACACCAGAGTGTGGTGGGATTGTGCCCAAAGTGTCACTTGTGCAGAGATGCAAGTGGAAAATCCACTCAGGGAAGATCCTCTGCAAAGCAGTGACTTTCTGGGACTCTGAGAGCAGCAGGAACTGCCTCTCTAGGTGCATTGGTGATAAAGAGAGAGTAGGGAAAACATGGCACGTGGAAAATAAGGAGGTGATAGATGTGCAAATCAGATCTTTAAAGCCCATGGTGGTTTCACAGCCAAAACCTGCAGTTGAGGAGGGCAATCTCACCTCTGACTGAGACCCTCTTGGGCAGGATGGTGACAGAGCCCTCGGCCACCTCCTCCAGGTGCAGCACGGGGGCAATTTTGGAGCCCCAGCTGTCGGAGCCCATCCAGATGAAGTGCCCCGTCTGGTTCGCCCTCTTGGCCGCCTCCAGCACCCTTCTGTGGAGAGAAGCAGCAGAGGCTGGGTCACCAACTCCTTGTGTGGCCCCAGGGCAGTGGGGACACTGGCACAGTGCTGGTGGCATCTCCTGCTCCAGGCACAACCCAGACACACAAAACCCAGCAGTGCCACTCAGCTCCCACACCCTCTGTGCTCCCAGCCCGGGCACACAGGCTGCTTCTCTCACTTCATTTGCATATTTGCTGACTGGTAATTGAATTTCCCCTTAATTACCCAACATTAAGAAAGGAAAAAAAAGGAAAAGAATTCAGGTTATGCCGCAGCAGGCAGGGAAAGCAGCAGCGTGGAGAGCACGTGCCCCCAGCATGGCCAGACCTGGGAGAGGAGCAGCAAGTGCTGCCAATGCCCAGCATGGAGCTAAACTGGGCTCTGCTGAGCTAAACTGGGCTCTGCTGGGCTCAACTGGGCTCTGCTGGGCTCAGCTGAGAGCAGAGATGCCATCGGTCCTGCTGAGCATCCCTCCTGGTGCCAGACACTCCTGCACACTCCTCCAGTGCCAGCCAGGCCAGGAACTCAGTGGGAGGATGGGAACAGAGCTGTTCCTGAATCTGACCCTGTGGGCTCTGTCTCCCAGGGCTCACTGTCCCCTTGGGGGCTCCTGTGGGTCCCCAGCCACGTGGGAGCAGGGCCCAGGGCAGCTCCATCTCCCCGTGCAGAGCCAAGGCAGGTTGTGACTCAGCCCCCGCGTCAGGGCTGATCATTTCAAGTCCAGATGGTGTTTGAAACGTGTAATAAGGGAAAAAAACCCATAGAAATCCAGCAGAGTGCAGACGAGATGGGAAGAGGCAGGCGTGCAGTGGGAGCCGTGCAGGCTGCTCTGAGCTCATCCCGGGCTGCCCTGGGCTCTGGGCACATCCATCCCCAGGACAGTCACAGCCCATGTCCCACTCTGTGACAGCAGCACCTCCAGCTGCCCCTGCTCCCTGTGCAGGGCAGGATCTCCCCAGGGCAAATCCAGGAAATTCCTGTGGGATCAGTGATTTACACCCAAACTGAGCCAGGCAAGAATTCCAGCTACAACCGTCCCAGTCTGTCCTTCCCATCTTCCAGGCTCCATGGAGAACCCCACTCCTGGGCTCAAGGAGGCTGCAGAACCCCCTGCCCAGAGCTGCAATCCCATTTGGATGTTTCCAGAGCCCTGATAACAGGACCTGCCATTTATCCTGCAAGGTAAATCCCTTTTCCTTCTCGCCCCCACCCGATGTCAGCTCCACAGACATTTCTATTAAGGAAGGAAAAAAGAAACTGGGAGAGTTTGCACATCTGATGTAAACTGATTTAAACTTGCAGTTTACCCACATTTACATAATGTTTGCTGATTAATAAATTAGACACTTAGGAAATCAGGGGTAGCTCCATGTGAATCATTCTGCTCCATAAACAACAGAGCTGCAGCCGCCGCTTCGCCTGCAGAGCAGCTCATCACCCTGAGTGCGGCCACATCCCCGGCCCTGCTGGGCACAGAGTGCTGGGGAGGTCCCCAAAAGGTCCCTGAAAGGTCCCCCAGATCAGTTCCTCTGCCATGCTGGGGCTGAGGCTGCTCTGCAAAGCAGAACCAGTGCCTGGATCCTGCCCTGGCCAGCTGGGAGAAGTCCCTGCATGGTGTGAGCAGCAGCTCATGATATCCAGGGCTGCCAAAACTGATGGGAAGAGGGATTTTCCTCTGCTGGCTCTGTGTGGCTGTGGTTGGATGGCAGCCACTTGCCAGGTGTGAGTGGGTCCTCACTGCAGACATTGCCTGCCACGCCACACAGTGCATCCTGTCCCCACTGCAGACACATCCCAGTGCATCCTGTCCCCACTGCAGACACATCCCAGTGCGTCCTGTCCCCACTGCAGACACATCCCAGTGCATCCCAGTGCATCCTGTCCCCACTGCAGACACATCCCAGTGCATCCTGTCCCCACTGCAGACACATCCCAGTGTGTCCTGTCCCCACTGCAGACACATCCCAGTGCATCCCAGTGCATCCCAGCCCAGAGCCCCCTCCACACCTGATGTCGTCCTCGTTGGCGAAGATGATGACGGCGCGGGCGTGGGAGGTCTCCAGGAGCCGGCGGATGATCTTGTCAAACTCCCCCGGCTTGGGCTCCCTCGGGATCTTCACGGACTGGGCCACGCAGACCCCGCCTGTGGCAGAGAGAGCCCCCCTGGCACTGAGACACCCCACGAGCCCCTGTCCCCTGGGGATGGTCTCTGTCACCACCCAGCAGGCCGAGCTGGGTCTCTCCAGTGCTCCCACTGAGGGGCTGAGCACTTCCACCACCTCCTCAGGCCAGACCTCCTGGCCACCATCCAAACCCCTGGGACATGTCCCTCAGCCCTCCCTTGCCCCTTCCTCTCCCAGGTCACTGCCTTCACCCCTCCTCTTCCTCCAGCTCAGCCCTTCTGCACCACATTCCCTCCCACCCTGTATCTCCACAGCTCCTCTCTGCCTCCCACCCACTCCTCTGGTACCTGTCACCTTCAGCCACCACCATCACACTCCAAATGTCCCCAGGACAGACGCACAGTCCATCCCAGCAGCTCAGTGAGGATTTCCAGCCAGTTCCAAGCAGCAGCCCCTACCCAGCTCAGGATTTACGAAGGGTTCTGCACATAGAATAGCCAAACTCTGGCAGAACCACCCCATGGGAAGAGCAGACAAGCCCTTCACCACCGAGCAGCCAGGCCCTGCAGAAGAGTTTGTTCCCATCCCTATGGCCCTGGCCAAGTTCCAGACCAGCTTTCCAAGGAGACATTGCAAAAGCAGGTAATTAAAATTAAAAAGAGACAATTGGAAGAGCCCCCACACTTCACTGCTGGGCTCCCAACCTCCAGCTCCAAAAAGCCAGAGCCGTCCTGCTCCTGCATTTCTGCAGATGCCAATAAAGAGAGAGATGGGAGAGCACCATCAAACATTGCGGGGCCTTCTGGATGTAATTGATGGTCTCAATTTGCATAGTAAATGACACGGCTGATGCCTCCTGCCACTAACAGATCGCAGCTCAAGCAAAGGTCAGCATAATTACCACCCGGGGCTGGGAGAGACTCCCAGAGCACAGCCCTGGAGAGGAGCAGGATGGGATAAGGTGGGACAGGCTCCAGGGGACTTCACTCCCTACTGGGGCTTCAGGAAAACTGGGAAAATTTGGCTCCTTTCAGCCAAAACCCAAGAGAAGGGTGATGTGCTGGGTGCTGAGCAGGCAGGGAGAGCTGCAGGGATGGGGCACAGCATCCCCCACCTGGCTGGGGCTTTCCAAGGGGTTTTTTGGGGGTTTGTTTTCCTGTAGTAAGAAATTGGGCCAATTTGCTGCTTGTTTCCCATATGGGGAGCCAGATGGATGGAGAGGAGGGAGTTGGATAAACAGACAGATCAGCCAGGCGAGGCAAGCAGCAGCCGCAGCGCCAGCAGGACAGGAATGTCCCAGCCTGGGGACACTCACCCTGGCCACCACAGAGCCCCCAGCCAGGCCAGGGTGTCACAGCACACTGCCAGGGGCCACCATGCAGCTTAATTACAGTTTCCATGGCAATCAGTGGAGGAAATCCAACAAAAGCAGCAGTTTGCAAACACGGAGAGCTTTCCAAAAGCCCTGGCACGGCCAGGCAGGAGCGTGCACACACGAGTGGCAGCTGGGGGCTGGCACAGGCACACACCTGAGTGCCACCAGGCATTCGTGCTAGGGAGCATCTCCCTGCACACGTGGCAGAGGAGATGGAACCATAAATAAACAAGAGGTTAAATCGATGGCAGTTCAGAAATGACCGTGATGTTACTCGGCTGCTTCGTTAAATCAAACTAACGAGGAACACAGCTCCTCCAGGTGACAGCCTGCAGGGCCAGGGAGCCCCTGCTTCCCACAGCAGATGCTGACAATGTTTTTATCTCCTTAATTAATGAAAATGTAATCACCAACAGCTAGAAGTCCAGGGTGTCAGGGGGGCAGTGGCTGCGTGGTTTGGGAAGGGGATTTGCCGAGTGATGCTCCCACTGTCTTTGCACAAAAATCCATTTGGTCAAAACACTCCTCTAAAGCCAGAAATCAAAATGAGGAGATGGCAGCAATTGCAAGGAGGTGACCACCCTCCCTTCTCCAGCAGGATGGCACAGCATTCTCCCTGACTTGGGACAAGGGGTGACCCTGGGAGAAGGCAGCAGGTGAGGCATGGGGACCCCTCTCCTCCTCCTCCAGCTTGAGAAAGGACCAAAGAGGAGCGGGAATATTTGGGATGGAGGGAACATCCCACAGGCAGCTGCTGGAGGCAGTTTGGGGCCAGGCAGTCGGAGGATGCTCAGATGAGATCCTGAGAGATTCATCAGTGGTGCCACAGGGCACGGGGCACTCGAGGCAAAAAAACAGCCTGGAAAACGCAGCCTGAGCCCACTTCCAAACCTCCCCTTCCCACGCTGCCTGTGCCATCCTCAATCCCTCTGGTCCCGGTGGGATCTCGCCTCCCCCGGGCACAGGGACTCTCCTGGGAACGCCTGTTGTCAAACACGGGTCAGGGTTTAATCTCCACCATTAAAGCTCGGTGGGAGCGCAGCCACTCCGGCTTCCCCTCTTGATTGCCGGCGCTTAATTAGCTCCTGGCTCAGGGGGTTCTGCCAGCGCTCCTGCAGAGCCTGCCAAGCTCGCAGCAAGCAGGGACCTGGCTAAGGGGATAGAGCAGGGACTGGCTCAGCCGTGCAGATGTGGATGTTCTCCCCACCCCGGGCAGTCCTGGGCACCCCAGGGAGGGATCAGCCCAGCGGTGATGGCATTCCCACTCCCAGCTCCCATCCTAACTCCAGCCTTCCCATGAGATTCCCGATTCACTGGGAGCGATGCGCTGCTCCCCTGCCCCGGGATTCATTGTGTCACTTCAAAGCCCTCAGGAAGCAAATGAGCCATCAGAGCCCTTTACTGCAGACCGAAATGCTGAGCTCAAAGCTCCTGCCTCAAGATTTGGGAGTGGCTTTTTTGGGGGCAACCTCCTGGTGCAGCCACCGCGAGTAATGAGCCCGGCTGGAACCAGAGAGAGACAGCCAGGGATGTCACATGGGGGTGAGCAAATGCATCACAAATATACATCAGGCTCTTCACTAAAAATATGGAAAACTTACTGAAGGGTGAAACAATAGAGGGGGGGGGGGGAAATGGCAGCAAAATTGATCCAGGTATGTGATTAAGGAGTTGGGCTGGGAATATTCCCCTCTTCTCAGACCCAAGGTGTGGCACAGGTCAGCTCCATTACACAAACATCCATCCCAGCCCTCATCTCCAAGGGCTTGGAGACAGCAGAGACCTCAATGATGCAGAAGCAGAGGGTCCTGGGTGGGCCTGTCCACCACCAAAGTGATGCCACAGATCAGGGGCAGGGGGAAAAGCTGGACAGAGGGGCTGGAGATGGGGACACCAGGGACACCCCAATGCTGGCCCTGCCATCCAGCTGACAGCCACTGCCAGTGCAGGATGCTCTGGGGGAATAGCGTGGATATTGGGAACAGAATGCACTGAAAACACTTTAAAATGGCTGAAGAAGCCACATCCTTTGCAGACTGAACATCTCTGCAATGCTAAAACCCAAAAAGCAGCGCTCTGGTGAATAAGGACTCTCCAGCCACCAGCGCAGCCACCAGCAACCACCAGGGGCCAACAGCTTCATCACCAGAGCGACCGCAAACATGGATAAAGATAAAAAGATTAATGAATAAAGATGTAACAGCCACCCAGGTCAGTCTGTTGTGGTAGCCCAGGGCCAGCCCCAGCTGCAAGAACAACCCATCTCCAGGGTGAGTTTCCTCCCCGCATCGCTGTCGGAGGTCGCTTTGTGCCTCAAGCAGAACCGTTTTCCACTGCGCTGCGAAGCTTCAACGTGAGGCTCTGCTAAAAATTGAAACTGAAGGTCAAGTTGATAATGCATCAGAAAGCAAACAGCTTGAGTGCGAGCTGCTAACGACAGCAATGAGCATTATTGCCTGATGGAAATAAAACCCGACTCTGAAGGCTCGGGCTTGGCATGAGAAATGAAGCAGAGCGCTGTGGGGAGGAGAGCGGGAGCTGCTCACCCTGAGCTGGGTGGGCGAGGAACCCCCAGGCAGAGCCAATGTGGGGGGCTGGGGTTGTATCTGGCCATTCCCCCAGCATAAACACCCCCACGGGAATCTCCAGCATTTGACAGAGCCTGGCACAGGCCAGATCCTCGCTCAGCTGGCAGCCCTGTCCGTCCCTCTGACAGGCTGCAGGCCCCTGGAAGCTGTGACAAATCACAGGGTCCTTTAGGCTGCTGGAGAAATGCAACTGAGAGCCAGGAATATCCCAGAGATCCTTCACCCCTTCCCAATGGATCTGTGCTTGTGTAAAGGTGTCTGGTGCCAGCAGAGTCCTTTGCACAGGTGAAGAGAGGTGAAGTGGGCAGAGCCTGCTCTTCCTCCAGCCTGGCATTGCCACCAAAGATGGCATGGCTGGGGGGGTTAAATACATAAAATAAAGCGGGGAAAAAAAGAAAAAGCACAGTTTTGGTGCAGCCTCACCATTATTCATGGCTGTGGCTCTATGTCCATGGGCAAAGCAGTGTGGCTGACACCCAACACTCGCTCCCAAGGGAGATGCTCCAGGGAGCAGCTCAGAGCCCACCCAGGGCCCCACAGACAGCTCCCACAAATCTCCACATTCCTGCAGCGTGTCAGGGCTGCAGCATCACCGCTGGCACCACACGGGCTGCCCTCACACTGCAGGCACCGTGGAAATCTGCTTTGTGATAACTAAATTATCACTAATGCACATAATCGCCAGGTTATGTGGATACCCAAATTACAGGACTGCAGCAGCCCCGGATTAACACGTGGCTGCTCTGGCTCCGTGTGCACTCCTTTACTCTGCAATTACGCTGTCAGATCGTTAACATCTGGTTAGAGGAGCTCGTGGTAACCACAGGTATCTCAAAGGAGAAGAGCTCACGCCGCAGCAGGACCACCAGTCGCAACCACCACTCCTTACTGGTGCTTAGTGGAGGAGGAGGAGCGTGGGTTTGAATCGTGCCTGTGCAGACCCTCAGCTGTCCCACAGATCCCCTGGGGGGGCTGCACTCATGGATGGGGCAGCAGAGCATCCCCAGCCCCTCCCCAAACCTACCAAGTGCTGTCACACACACCCAGCACAGCTCCACACATCCCCTGCAGCCACCGCTCCGGAGCATCCCCACACGCTGCTCCTCGAGAAGCCACAGCCCCGTGAAAAATATTCCACTTTTCAAGTGAGAATCCTGAAGAGCAGCTCCCAAGCTGGATCCCCAGATGGGTTCCTCTGCATGCTAAAAGCACAGCCGGCTCCGGTGCCAGGGCCGCGCGCGACAGACGGAATTAACGCTGCTCCTATTTATAGGGCTTTGATTAGGAGCTCGTCACCTCCAAGTTTTTATTCCCTTTATCCATTTATAAGGCCATAACGCAGTTTGACTGGCTCTGGATAGGCCGGTGTCCCACCGACTTTGCCAGAACCTAATGTGCCATTCAGACACACTTAAGCCTGTAATAAGCAGCAGCCTGCGCCCTGCAGGGGTTTAGCTGTCTCAAAAAACACCCTTTAGCTCCCGTCCCACCCCGTGCTGGGGGGCTGAGGTGATTCCAGAGCCAGGAGGGATCCCCGTGCTGTGCCAGCCCCTCCGTGGGGTCCCAGGGCAGCTCTGGTTTGTGGTAGCAGCACCCACAGCAGCGATTCCCAGGGCTCCTCACCCATGCTGGGGTTGGTGTTCAGGTCCCCACAAGCTCCTGTGCTGCTCCCAAGGCTGCTAATCCCCCCTAAGCATCCCAGAGCTCCCGTCAGCAAAACGCTTTCTGCCTCCAGACAAATCCTCCCAAAGAGTTTTGCTGAGCACGGACTTTCTGCCTGTCCAAAGCCCATAGACAAATTAAAGCACCTGCCCTGGGGGATAATTCTACTAAAATTGGGCGCAGCTCGTGCTGGTGCCAATTTGATTTTCTGTTAAAACCTGGGAGTATTTGTAAAAACCTTGTCTTCTGGAAGGCGCCCAGCACCGTGGCTCAGGCACAGAGGGAGGGGTGAGACCAGCTTGGCAGAGCTGGGGAACAAGGAGTGGGATCTGGAAATGCTTCCCCAAAGCAGCCTGCAGGGCTAGAGGCAGCCCAGGATTGCTGGTCCCAAGCCTTGCTGGAAAACCTGGATCCTTGTTCGGGCAGCTCCAAAACCCACATTGTTCCAGGGCCATCCCCTAAAGCACAGCATCCATCCCAGCTCAGCCCAAGGAGCCCAACCAGTCCCATCCTTTTCTCCTCCTGTCTCAGCTGCTCCCATCCCGGGAGAGATCCACTCACCATCCTCCCTGGACTTCTGGATGAAGGCCTCCACCCCGCTTTCACCATAGCTGCCCTCGGAGGCCAAGGTGGAGACGTAATTCCACTTGAGGGCTTTGACAATGTCCACCATGGCCTGGGCCTGGTAGGTGTCCGAGGGGACGACGCGGGAGAAGAAGTCGTAGCGGCTGTTGTCGCTCAGGTCCGGCGCCGTGGAGGCGTAGCTGATCTGGGGGATCTGGGATGGAGGAGGGAAAGGCACAGAATCAGGGGAGGGAGGGGATGATCTCCACCCCACAGCCATGCCCACGCTCCCAAAGCCTTGCTCTGGAGCAGAGGGAGGTGAGAACTGAGGATGAGCACGGGGTAGGTGGAGCATGTGCCACCATCAGGTGCTCCAGGGGACATCGGGGCTTGGGGAGCACCTGCAGCTCAGGAACACCCAGCAGGACCCCAGAAGGGTTTCTGGAGAATCCAGTGTGGGCAACACCAAAGGAAAAACCATAATTCAGCACTGCCAAGGTCTCCCTTTGGCTTCTTCCCCAGGAAGGACAGATCCAACCCATCCTGCCCCCACCTCAGCCCTAAATAAGCCCCTTAAATCAACCAGAGCCACTGCACCTCTCGCAGCACTCTGGAATGATTTAGCACCGTGGGATCAGGCAATGTTTAACACTTACACAGCACTTTCCATTTCCAAAACGCACCACACATCCTCATTTATCTTAAAGATGGAAAAGGCTTATTAAATTATCAAGCCCAGGTTCTCCCTACCAGCTGTTGGAATCTGAGTTGGTGTAATCAGCCCCAGCCACCTGACTGGGAGCTGCAGCCCAGGGATGAGGTGTGCACCAGGGCTGGGTGTCCCCAACCCTCCTGGCCCCACTCCCTTCCCCTCCAGTCCTGCATCTCCCAGTTCCCTCCTTTGTTTCTCTGTGATTTCCCCTCTCCCACTCCTGCCTCTCTCTATTAAATGCGATTCTGGTGTTATAAACCCACGACTCCACCTGAATGCTAAAAGGCCCCTGGAAAGGAGCAGCCACCCTTCTACCTGCCTGCAAAACAGGAGATGAAGAAAGGGAGAGATGAAGCAGGAGTGGGAGAGGGAGAGGAAGGAATCTTTATCAAGGCACAAATAGGATTACTCCCCGTGACAATCTGCTTTGTGCTCCGTTCCGAGGGGCTCTGATCTGCTCGTTGGGGATCTCTGACTGGAGCCGGTGCATGAGACTCCATTAAAATTCTGCTCAGCAGGTGAGGAGCTCGCCTGGCAATCGCTCATCCCGGGGGGAGCAGGGGGGCTGCTCCCAGCACAACCCCTCCCCTTCCCTGCCCAGCCTGCAGGAGGGACACGGGCTCGCAATGGAGGCGGTGCCCACGAGGGCAGTGCCCACCTCAAAGGTGATTTGGGGGCAGGGATGCACCCCTGCCCTTCCAGAGGGTCCTTTCCCAATGATTTTTCCACTGCCAAGTCTTTTGGTTTCACCTTTTCCACAGGGCACTGGAGATGGAGAGGTCCCAGCTATTCCCCAGGCCACTGCCATCCCACCCAAGCTCCAAGAGCCTGGATTAACCCCTGGCCTGCCCATCCTGCTCCAGCCTCAGCCGGAACACAAAGCCCAGAAAATACCTGTTGATCCACAGGCTATGGAGTGGAAGCTGTATTTTAATAAACAAAAGGAAAGGGCTTTTTCCCCTCGCTCCTCTGCCTTGGATGAAAGTGAAAATAAAATACCAGTTCCCAAATGACCATTTCATAGATTTCTTCTGCCTTTTCCCCCCTCTGCCTTTTTGATAGCCCAACTCCTGGCACCAGCTATTTTCTCAGATAAAAGACAAAAGTCCTTTTAGGTACATAAAAGCAAAATGCAGGCAGGGAATTCAAGGTTCTTAGAAAGAAGGATGCAGTGGAAGAGGGAGCTGGAAACATCTCTCAACTGCAAATTTGCTGCCCTGGTGGTCCCTTGTCTGGTTCATCTCCAGCCTGGGACAAACACTCCTGTGTTGAGGAAATTATTAGGAGCAGCTCTCCTGCACCCCAAGAGTTCCTTGTCCCACCAAGAGTAGGGATTGATCCCAGGGCAGGGGGTAAACCTCCCTCCTTCTCTTGTTTTGAACCAAAAATCATCACCCAAAGCACCCTGAGCCTGGAGAAACATCCCTTGGGATGGTGGGAGCCGGGGTTGGAGATGTCATCCTGCTCCTCCAGTGTCAATGGACTGGTGTGACTGACCTCAAATGCACTGGGAAAGCTGCATTTGGTGCCCTCCATCATCACCCATCATTAACGTGGCTCAGGAGCTGCTGTGGTGTTTCCTCCACCAGCAAGAGACAGAATCCCCCCAGGCTGGGAAGAATTAGGCAAAGGTGGCGATTTCAGCACGTCCCAGCTCAAGATCAAACCATTGATGCCAACATCAACCTGAGCAGGCAGGAAGAACCAAAAACCAACCAAAAACCAACCAAAAACCCACCAAAAACCCACCAAAAACCACTGCAGAGCCAGAGCTGAGCACACTGGTCAGGAGCACCCCACAAGCAGGGGCTCCTGCACCAGCCCCCCCATGCCAGATACAGGGTCAGAAGCAGCTAATTCCCTCCCCATAATTATTAATTTCATGCATATCTTATGCAAAGCCCTGGTTCGCCGACAAGACGGAATTGATTTAATTAGAATTTCCATCATCGAGCCATTTGGATGGCAGCTTTTAATTAGGGAGAGCGTAAAGCACCGCAGGGGCCGGGGCAGGGAGGGGCTGAGCAGGGCTGCTCAGAACTCAGTGCTGGGATGGAAGGAGCTGCAGCCCCATCCTGCTGCCCCTTCCCTGGGCACAGGGTCAGCCCCAGGATGCAGCCCCTGGCATCTCCCTGGAGAGGGAAAAGGCAGAGCTAAAACTCCAGGAAACCCAGCAGGCACAGGAGGATGCTGTCCCTGATCCCTGCCACCACCTGTCCCACTCCTCCTCAACAAGCGGTGCCCAGGGACCCCTCAGGGCTGGGGGCAGCCCAGGGGAGCCAGGCAGCTGTGATTTGTTTCAATAAGCCCAGTGAAGAGCAAGGAAATGAAGTGGAAGCAGCAGGTGAATAATCAGAGCATCCCCCTTCCCGCTCGGTGAAGGTTATTTACCTGCTAAATGGGGATGTCCTGAACCACTCCACCCCACTGCCCCACAGCCTTGGGGCACCCTGCCACGAGCCAGGGGGCTCAGCACTGCCAGGAGGGGCTCAGAGCCAGGGGCTGACCCAGCTCTGCACCTGGCAGCCCCAGGCAGCGCAGCCTCGTGGGGCTGCGGGTACCGAGTGCCCGGCTGCAGCGCGGGCAGCGCCGTCCTCAGGTGAATTATTCATGTTGTACAACAGCCCTGCGCTGCAGAGAGCGCCTGCACTCGCTGCCACGGAGAGGAAACGGCCGCCTCAAAGTGCCTGGCACGTGTCAAAGCCATCCTCTGGCTGCTCACCCCGCGCTGAGCGCTTGCGCTCCAACTTGTCACAGCTCTTTCTGGATGGGGACAAAAAATGCACCTCAGATCCCTTTTAGGGTATCCCATTTGCAGGAGAAGGAGTTGGATTCCTTGACACCATCCTTGCTGTGGTGGTTCAGGAGTCAGCAGGTAGAGCTGGGGCTGGAGAGGCAGCAGCAAGGGGTGGGAAGGAGCTGAAGGGTGCCAGAGCGCTCCGGCAGTGACACCAGGGTGATGCTATCACACAGAGCCCAGAGCACGGATCTGGGGAAAGGATTTTCTGCAGGCAGAGCGACGAGGAGTGATGAAACCAGCTTGGACAGAGGATGCCGCATCTGCAAGTTGTTCCACTGATGTACAGCTTTAATTAGGAGGCGGCAGCTAACGAAGGACCCGTTATTTATTTATGTGGTGCAGGAGCGACAAAAGCCCTGGCAGGGAGGAGCAAGGCCAGGCTACAGGGGAGGGCTGTGCAGGGGATGGAGCAGGCAGAGGTGCACAGGAGGAGTGTGGGATGGGAAAAGGGACCACAGCAGGGAGAGCATCATTTTGAGACAGGAACAGGCATCTGCAGTGTGCTCATGGCCACAGGAGAGAAGGGGTAAAACTGGGGGGGCTGCTGTGCTGGGCTTGAGTGGACTCCTCACTTTGGTGGAGTCTGATTCACTCCATGCTGCTTGCTGGGTATCCTGGAGCCCTCCCAGATGTGCTGGAGCATTCCCAGATGTGCTGGAGCCCTCCCCAAGAACCACTTGAGCACTCAGAGGGCACTTGGAACACCCCGCAGGGAGGGTCCCCTTGTGCCACCTCCCAGCACTTTCTGCCAATGTCCCCATGCTGGGGGAGCACCCAGGGGGACAGGAGGGACACAGCAACACAAGGACAAGTTGGAGCAGAGCTCCAGCAAGTGCCATGCCCCAGGGAATGGGCAGAGGCAGCTGCCTGTGCCCGAGGCACTCAGTGCTTTGCTGAACCTGGAGCAGAGTCACCCACGCTTAAAGGTCAGCGGCGGCGTGAAATGGAAGTCGCCTTATTCTCATTTTAAGCATGTCCCTGCCATAAAAGCCGTGTTTGAATAACAAAGAGCAGCAGCAGCACTCGGGTCATGGCGGGGGGAAGAGCCTCCAGACCCCCCAAACCCCCTGCCCCTGCCTGCTGCAGGAATGGTTGTGCCCAGACATGACCCCAATCCCATGGGAATGGTGTCCCTGTGCTGGGAGGGCACCAACCCCCCCACTGGGATTCCCTGCTCTCTAGGAAAGGCTGAGATTTTCCTTATTCTCCTCTCCCAAGGGGTTTTGAAGTCTCCATCCTCTATCTGTTCGTCCCCCCATATTTCTTCCCTGCCCCGTTGGGCTGGGATCAGCTCTGGATTAAAGTTCTCAGGGCTGAGGATGCACCAGCAGCAGCACCAGAGCCTGGCTGCTCAGCTGGGGCAGGGCTGCACCTGAGCTCAGTGACTTCCTTCTGAATGGGTCACAGCTCTTTGCCCAAGGACCAAAGCTGGAGGAGAAGGGTGAGGGGAAAAAACAAAAGAACTTAGAAAGACTTCAGTTGCCCCCGACTATTCTGACTGTCACTCTCCTACCTCCTTCCCCACTTCCAGCCTCCCTCCTCCTCTCCAGAACAAGTATTCAATCTTTTTTGTCTTGGCAAATAGCATTTAAGTTCCTCCCACTCTCTCTAATTTATATTATTTTAATTATTGAATAGCCCTCTCACTCGTCGCCTGGAACATTAACACGTTTTTAAAAAAAAGGGACCCAGAAAAATCAAACTCCATCAGCGATCTGGTTCTTCTGTCTTCACTTAACAGCTTCCAGCCCTCCCAGGAGGGGACCAGCTCTCAGCATGCTGGGCTGGCAGAGGAAGAGGAGGGGAAAGACAGAGGGGGAAACAGCACCAATCCTGCAGAATGCAGGGGTTTCAGGGTGCTGGGAGAAGGCCAAGATGGGATGGGGCCCCCATTGCCACTGGAGGTACAGAATATTTACATTTCTGCCTCATTTCTGCAGTGGAACCCTTGTTCACACACTCTGCAGCCCAGGGACGTGGCTGTGGATAAATAAATGTACAGCAAGGGGGAAAGGAATTATCAACTCCTCGGCATTCCTGTGGCTGGCACAGAGCAGGAGGAAGAGCCCTGCTCATCCCACCACAGCCTGAGCACCTCTGGGGTTGGTGGCACAGGACAAATGTCCCCAGCCTGGCTGATGTCCCCTTGGACTGGAGGAGAGCAGCCCCAGCTGTCCCCTGCCATTGGCCATGACTGCCTCCAGCCCTGTGGCTCAGGTGGGATTCACATTTTGGGGTACAACCCAAACCCCTGAAGGAGCATCTCCCAGAACCAGCACCAAACCCACCCTCAGCCCACCTCCTATCCAGCCCCCGCCACAGGGCGGGAGCACAGCGCCACAAAACCAGGGGAGATGAGACAAAAATCCTCCTGCTCCGAGTGTCGTCACCAGAGAAGGGATGGAGGAAGGGATCCCCAGGGACCCGGGGGAGGCAGGAGAAGCATTTTAACAGCACCAGCTCTGCCTCCCCCCAGCTGTGGAGGAAGAGGCACACGTGGAGAAACGCTGCCAAAGCACCCGCGGGGGTTTTGCCCAGGGGTTCCTTTCACCTGGCCGAGCCCTACCTTGAAGAGCCGCAGGATGTTGGCCACCATGATGGACACGGAGCTGCCCGAGGCGCCGATGACGCCGACCACCCGCTCCGGCTTGGTGATGATGGGGGGTCCCCCGCTGACACAGCGCACCTCGGTGCTGTCCTTCTCGATGAGGGCCTGCACGAAGGTCAGCGACTGCTCCAGGGCGTGCGTGTCCCTCGAGCACGTGTCCAGGATGCGGGCGCCCAGCGTGATGTTGGGCAGCAGGTCGGGGTCGTTGTTAATGCGGTCCAGGGCGAAGAGCATGGCCTCCAGGCGATGGATGCCCTTCTCCTTCTTCAGCTCCCCGCAGGCTTTGCCCTCGGCGCCCCGGCCGTGCACGGGGAAGAGCCCGCCGAGCGTGATGTCGCCGTCGATGCGGATGGAGTTCATGTGCGGGTAGCCCTGGCCTTTGGGCTTGGCAGCACCGCCGGGCGCCCACCCCCAGCTCCAAGCACTCAGGAGGAGGCAGAAGGACAAACGCTCCATGCAAAAGTGACCCCCGCTCATCGCCAAGGCCGTGCTGGGGCAGAGCTCGGGCCGGGAACGCGGCGCTCAGGGGGCCGGGCTGGGCGGGGCGGGCGGCATGGCTCCGGAGGGATCCCGCTCCGGCTCCGTCAGCGGCGCCCCACGCTGCTGCCGGCCCCGGGGGAGCAGCGGGAGGTCGGGATGCAGGAGGGTGCTGGGGTCTGCATGGCTACGCCAGAGAGGAGAGACAGCAGCAGAGCCGCGAGCCCGCGCAAAGGTTCGGGTCCTTCCTCCGGAGACCTTGGAGGGATGGGGAAAAGGGGAGAGAAAATTAGGCAGGAGTAGGAAAAGGACATTGGCTGTTCCAGGCTTTCAGTGGAAATAAGCACTAGGGATTACTGCAAAAAATAGATTTAGGGCCTCGGGGACAGTGCCCCACAGAGCAGCACAGGCCAGAGGGGGCCCTGAGACCCTGTCCCCAAGAGGGTGTCCCAAGACAGTGCTCAGAGTGCAGCAAACCCCACACACACCCCCAGCCCTGCTCCCTGCCTATCCTAAAACACCCCTACTTTTTCCCAGCTGTTTTTTCAGTCACCTTCCACAAGCCCACTTGTCTTGAGCCCCACAGACTGAGGTCTGCATCCTCAGCTAGAGCCAGGCACTGCCAAAACCCAGCGCTCCAGATCCGAGTCACAAACCCAAGCACTGCGCTCCTGCCGCTCTGCCTTCAGGGCACTGATTCCTGAACCAGCAGCTGCTTCCGTTATCGATGGCTTCCAGCAACAGATATCGAGAGTACCTGAGCTGTCCCTGCCCCAGCAGCACAGCCCCTGCCTCAGTTTCCCCCCGAGGCAGGCTCGCCCTCATGCCCATCCCCGCCGTCGTCTCCCAGCAGCCGCTGATGGATGCTGAGGGCAGCGCATGATTAATGCAGGCACCAAAAGCAGCGAGGAGCCGAGCAGGCAAATGCATTCCCCAGGCAGGACGAGCAGCAACAGTGAGACCAAGGAAACAGCTTAAATTAATCTCAGCTCAAGCCCAGAGCCGGCACCCAAGCTGGACAGAGTCTCACCAGCCCCAAGGGTGCTCCCGCTCCGCAGCCATCCCAGCCAGGAAGACCCTGGCTTCAACTCACCTCCATAAATTATGCACCTCCCCGCCCGCCGCAGCCGCTTGAAGGCCCATCTCCAAAGCGATTCTGACAGCCGGGGCTTTTAAGGAACCAGAATTACCCGGTGCCCAGCTCTGTGCTTCCAAAGGCAGGAGGTTGGGAATGCTGCAGCAAAACCCCCGCCCCAGCCTGCCGGGAAAGCCCTGCTCGGATGGGGATAAGGGACAGGGATCAGACCTCTGCATGGTCCTGTCCCCTCTGCAAGGACCACCCCACGCATCACCGGTGGGCACGGAGCAGGGGAATGTGGCTCCTGCACGGTCGGGGAGCAGGGTCACGCTCTGCCCGTGCTGGGGAGGAGGAGGAGGATGGGGAGATGAAGGGATGCTGAGACACCACAGCTGCCTTCAGAGCCCCGCGCCAGCCAAAAGCAGGTCAGCTCTCCCACCCTCATCCCTGGAGCTACAACACTTCTGCCCATCAAAGGTGGGATGCTCACACCATGGACCTGCTCCCAGGAAAACCCTCAGAGCCCACGGCAGCTCCCGCAGAGCTGGCAGTGCCCCCAGAGCCCACTGCCTTTCCCTTTCTTCTTTTAAGCTTTTTCCCTCTCTGTTCTCTCCCCTTTGTGGCTCCTTTGATCATATAATCTGAACGAACTGAAGGTAAAAATATCACGGCAGGCAAGAAGAAAGCACAAATAATGGGGAGAGGAGGAGGGAGCTGGTTCGGATCCCTCACGGGGGAGATGGAGCCGGAGTTACCCGATGAGCCCCTGCTGCAAACGGCCCAGGAAGGGGTGACAGATGAGCACCCCTGTCCCCTCCACCTGTCCCCAGCAGCTCCTCAGCCACACACAGCTCAGTGCTTCCACACAGCACAGACCTTGGTTCCACCATGCCCGAGCCTCCCCGAAGCAGCTGCTCCACCAGGGGCACATCTGGAGGGAGGTGCACATCTGGAAGAAGACACCTGCCTACAGCAGGTGCTCACAGAGCAGGGAACATCCTTACCCACACACACCGGGTGGCGAGGGGCCACAGCCACCCTCCTGTTCCACCTGCACGGCTCCACAGGGGCACCACGAGGGTGGCAATAACAGGGTGGGATCATCGCTCAGCATGGTGCTTACCCCAGCCCCAAAGGAAGGAGAAATTCTGCTTTCTCCTACTTCCACCAGCACAGCATCGCTGAGGACAGAGCCCTCCCATCGCCCTCATCCCGGCTGTGCCGCAGCCCGATCTGGATCTGGGAGGTGGCACAAGCACCGAGCAAACCGAAGATCTCCCGAGGTGTGGGTCATCCCCTGCCCGAGCCAGGCTGGGCATGAGCAGCGCCAGGGCAGAGGGAGCCGGGGCTGCTGCCCCAGGACTGGCAGAGCCCTGCGGGTCCCGGCACCCCGGCCATGGGGCCGGGCACACGATGGCATCCTGCCCCCCTCTAGTGGTGGCCACCGGGCCACCGGCATCGTCAGCCACGGAGGGCCCTGGAAGGAACGGGAGAGGGCTCAGCTGGGCAGGCGAGCCCCTCTTGGGTGACCTGGTCTGGTGAAAAGCGTCCGTAGCCCATTTCAAGGGCTGGAACTGGGTGAGCGTTGAGGTCCCCTTCCAACCCGAACCATTCTGTGATTCCATGACATCAAACTGATTAAAAATTCCCCCACATCACAGAGATCTCCTGCTGCAAAACCCTCCCCAGTGCCTGGAGGAGCAACCAACCACCCCAGGCATCCCCTCTGTGGTTCCTTCCCGCAGCTCCTCCTGCACGTCCCCACAAGCACTGCCCGGGCTGGACTGTGGTGGACACACTCTGGACGGACCCCACTCCCCAGAGCTCTGCCTGCAGCAGGATCCATCATCTCCCAGTTCAAAGCCAGAGCATTTTCTGGGGCTCATTAAACCCAGCAGAAGCTGAGCTGGTTACAGCCCAGGAGATGCAGCAATAATCAGCCAGGAGCACCCAGCACTCACCTGCACTCATCCCCATCTGCCAAAGAGCCCAGCAGAGATTCCAGCCCAGCCTGGCACTGGGAGGGCTGTGCCAGCTTAAGCCACACTGGTTCCTACCAGCTCTACAGCATCTTTTTGAAAATCAAGGCTATTTCTTTCCCCACCTGCTCTTCCTCCGGCAAGCAGGGCCAGCCAGCAGGCAGCACAATATCCCAATTAGTGTACACTCACTCTTCCCGCTTGCAAGCAGCTACAGGGTACTTCGCTTGGCTCCTGGTCGTTTTAATTGCAAAAGCCCCATGAAGTAGAGCAGAATTGAGACGTGGACAGAGGGAGGAGATGCCAGGTTAAGTTCTCTCCCGACGGGCAAAACCTTAAGTATTCAGGTCCAGTACCCCAGTGTCCGCTCAGAGAAGCAAGGCCACGGCTGAGCAGGCAGCAGAGAGCAGAGACCCCAGATTGTGCCATCCAAACCCCCCAGTGAGCTCCAAAACACAGCCCGGCCCCAGCAAGCCCTCAATCGATGCATGAACCGATAGCACAACGCTCGCACAAGCCCGAGCCCATCACCAAGGTACCAACTCGTCCTCTCTGCAACCAGGTCCTGCCAGCACCCGGCTCAGAGCCCCACAGTGGGGAAAAGCCGGGTATGACCACCCACCTCAGTGCCCCGGAGCATCTCCTGAAGGATGCTGAAGTCCAACAAAAAGTGCTCCCGTAGGGCGCAGATGAAATCCAGGGAACATTTATCACACCATATTTATATTTGTCCTTAACTGCAGCAAGCCCTCTCCTTCCGCCTCCCTCCCGCTGCCAAGCGGGTCAGGGCTAATCCCTCACTTTGAAGGATGGGATGGCACGGCAGGGGGGGAAGGCGAGCAGGATCCAGCCCCGGAGCAAGCGGAGAGAGAGCAGCAGCTCACCTTGCGGGCAGGCGGCGCGAAGTGTCCGCGGGCAGCCAGCACAGAGCTCCAGCAGCTGGGAGGGAAGGAGGGAGGGAGGGAAGGAAGGAGCCGCCGCTGGTTCCCCGCTCCTGCCACGTGCAGCAGAATCCCGCAATTAATTTTTTATCGCCATCTGCAATTTGGGACGGTGCTGGCTCTGAGCGAGAGCACGGCCTGACTGCCGGTGCCCGGCAGTGCCCGCGGCAGCGCGCGGTGTCCCCGCTCCCCATCACACCCACGCCCCTGACACTGCGGTCTGGCAGTGCCAGCCCCTGCCCACACCCTCCCGGCGCTGACTCCAGAGACCCCCATCCTGAGCTGGGCTCGGTGTGGGGCTATCCAGGGAACTGCAGGAAGGAAAACCCTCGGTGAGATGCAGTGCCCGGGAGGATCAGAGCCGGTGCCCGCAGCGGGCACGAAGCCGGGGAGGGCGGCGGGCGCGGGTTCACGTATGTTATAATTAGGACCTGCCACTTCTTCAAGCCGTTGCCTTTCCGGGAAGAGCTGGAAGGGGGTGGCTGAGCTGACAAATCCATCCTCCTCCTGCCTGATGCCAAAGTTGAAGCACGTGATGCTCGTTTTCGGGGAGCCGTTCGGCTGCTCCGCAGGGCGATGCTGGCCCCTGGGATATGGGGCCAGGCCACGGCTCCACTCGAGCTTGGATTCCCATGGGAAAATCCCCCTGATGCTGCTCCGACACCCCGAGGTGCAGCTCAGCACCCCTAAGCCAGTGCCTGATGCCATCCTCAGAAGGGCTTTGCCTGTAGCCCCCCAGCCTGGGGCAGCTGGAGCCACCACTGCCCATGGGGACCCTCTGCCATCACAGAGGGACCACCCCCACCAGGAGCACTTCCAGGCTGGCCAGAATAAAGAGGGATCTCTGCACATCCCATCGGACCGAGCACCCCAGCACAGAGGTGGCAGGTTACAGGGAAAAGCGTCTTGTCCCAGCTCTCCCCCTCACAGCCTAGCCCAGCACATCCCCAGAGCATCCTCCCTGCTGCCTGATGCAGATAAACGCTGCTTACAGGGCACAAACGCGGGGAAGGAAACGAGCTTTTTCTTTTGGCAGTTCTCGTGGTGTTTTCCCGAGCTCCTCGCTGCATTCAACAGATCAGCTCTGCTCCTTCTCTTCCATCCTTCCATCCCTCCGCCCCTGTCCGAGCCCTGCCCGGGGCACACGGCCACTGCCCGTGGGTTCCTGCGGTGACCGCCAGCCCTGCCTCGTGCCACCCCCCGCCGAGCCCCGAGCCACAGGTCACCTGCAGCGCGATGGCGATGGCAAAGGCGGTGACTCACCCGCAGCCTCTCCGTCGCAGCCGCCGCCGAAGGCAGCGGGCATCCCCCAGCGCCGGAGCAGCCCACGGAAAATCACCCGGCTGGCAGAGCACGGCAAACTCATCACACCGAGGGGTGGAGGAGGAGGTGGAGGAGGAGGAGGAGGGCTGGCGGGGCTGCACCCGGGCAGGCAGTGGGAGAGTTCTCCGGTTTTTTCTCACGGTTGCCAACTTCCCCAGCGGCTCCCGACGCCTCAGATCCGCTCGCCCGGAGAGCGCCAAGGAGCGGAGAAGGCTCGGGAGAGGAACCGACCCCGAACCGGAGCGGGGCTCTGCCCGGGCCAGGGCTGCCTCCGAGGGGTCGCTCCGGCGCCAAGGAAGGATCGTACCCCCCAGAGCCCCTCCGAGCTGGCAGGGGAAGCGCCTTCAGCCCTTCGCAGCTCTCCTGTCCCCCCTGCCCTGCCCTGCGGCGGCTCTGCGGGCGCTGCCCGCTGCGGCGAGGCGAGGGCAGCCCCCGCCGGCGGCTCGGCCACGGTCACGGCCACCCGCCCCTGCCCGCTGCTCCTGTCCCGACCCCTGCCAGCCCCCTCCGTCCGGACCAGCCCCCAGCTCCCCTCCCGGAGCCCTCGCCGGCCAGTGGGCATCTCTGGGGACAAAGGTGGCAGGTTGGGGACCGGGGCAAGGGATGCCCTCCGTGCCCCTCGCTGGGGGGAGCAGCGGGGCGAGGAGGGGGCAGCGCTCCGCAGTCGCCAGCAATGAATAACGCGATGAGTGGGAGAGGGGGGAGCGCTGGGGGTTCCAGGCTGCAGCCCCCGCTGTCGCAGCCCCCCCAGCCCAAAAATAAAAGGAAAAGCGGAAAATTCGCCGGAGCGTTGAGGAGGGGGAGAGCGGCGAGGCTGCAGGGAGGGGGAGCGGGGGCACTCCAGCCCCGGGGGAAGGTGCGGGGACACCGGGATGCTCCCCCCGCGCCGCCCGCACTTACCCGCGGGCAGTGCCAAGTTGGCGGCGCCGCCGGCCCCGTCTCCGCCCGGTGCCCGGTGCCGCGATCCGCCCCCGGCCCGGGGGCGCGGGCAGCCCGGGGGGGCCCTGCGGCGAGCGGCGGGGGCGGCCCCGGCCCCCCCAAGCCCCGGCCCGGCCCGGGAGCCGAGCGAGCCGCAGCCGGGCGGGACCCGCCGCGCTCCGCGCACCGCAGCCGCGGCGAGGAGGAGGAGGAGGAGGAGGAAGAGGTGGAGAAGGGGGAGGAGGAGGGGGGAAAAGGGGGAGGAGGAGGAGAGCCGGGGCCGGGGAAGTTTTGCATGAAGAGGAGCTGGGAAGCCCGCCACCGGCTTTGCCAGCCTCTTAAAGCACCAGCGCAGCTCGGGGACCCCCGCCCCGGCGGACCCCCGGCTCCTGGGGGAAGGGTCTCCCCGGCAGGATGCTGAGGGTCTCGGGCTCCCTGCAGCGACAGCCATCCTCCAATTCTCTTTTCCAGGTGGGAGCAGCTCCTGCAAGCACCGACGAGGGAGGATGCTGTCACCCCAAGCCGTTGCCCTTCTCTTCTCCCTCCCATAAAACGCTGCCAATCTCCCACCCCGCGGAGCTCGGTTCCTTCCTCGCCCGCTTTCCCCATCAATCCCCCCCGCTTGGCCCCGCGGCTCCGAGGAGCCCGTCGTGCGGTGTCGATTCATTAATCCAGCGAAAACACAACCCCCCGGTAATGGCCATTGACACATTAACTGCTGCGATCCATCACGGTAATGACACGGCGGTGATTGCTCGGTCACCGGAGCAATTAGGGCACACCCTGGCGCTCACCGGCGGGCACGCGGGGCTGCCGGAGCTCCCAGCCCCTCCTGGGGGACCCATCCGCGGGGTCTGGCTGTGGGGAGGGGGCTCTGTCCCCTCACAGCACTAAAGAACCGCGCACGGACCACAAACCCACAATTCCAGCCTCATCTTCCCTGAGGGGTGACTTGTGATGCTCGGTGGTAGCAGCGAAATCGCCGCCCTGGTGAGGGTCAGCCAGGGCCCAGACGGTCTGGTTGCCCTCGGAAAAGGCTCCTTTTCACCCAAATCCTGGTTAGGAGGGTGGGGAGGGGCCGGTTTTGCCGAAGCCCTCGGGATTGCCCAGCTCCAGTGCTGGGATTTGAAAGAGCCTTGGACTCCCCAGTGAGATGCAGCTCCTGAAGAGCTGCCCAGCCACCCTCCTGCCACTGGAACATTCCCGTGGATCCAGGTGCTCACGGGATGCTGCCCAGAGCTGCAGAGCCACCAGGCTGTTGCAGTAGTTTTGTTTACAGCAAGAACAAGAGTGGTGTTTGCTGTTACTCTGCTTTAGTGGGACAGAGGAGGGGGCACAGCCCCATCACCCCCCCGTGTGAGCATCCCCAGCCACGGCAGTGCTGATGCCAGGAGTTGAACACAAAGGAAATCTGCACTGTGCTCAGTGGGGAGAGGACATAAAGACCAA
>CM019925.1:5003247-5057246 GCA_009764595.1 Geothlypis trichas
GCACAGTGGGAGCTCACTGGGCAGAGCCTGGCTCAGCACTGGGAGCTGCTGGGGCAGAGGGGCCATGGCAGGGTCAGGGGATGCGCCGCCCAAGAAATTCTCGTCCTGCTATTCCACCCTAATCCGTCCTGATCTTCAGAAAAACGGCATCCCCGAGTGCCACGTGGCCCTGCTGCGTGGCTTAACCCTTTGTTGTTTTGCTGAGGGCTGGGAGGGGGCCGGTGGCTGGGGGGTGGCATTGCACGGGGACAGAGCAGGGACTGTGGTGGCCATTTCCTAGGCGTCCTCCTCATCATCCCCATCCTGACCTGGATTTGGAGAGTGTTTCCACAGGAAAGCACTGGGCCTATCCTGCATGGCATCGGCCACCTAGGATGGGGACAAGATGGCCATGAACAGCTCAAATTTCCTCCTGCCCTGTCTCCAAAAGGGCTGAGAGGGATGTGGCCCGTGAACCTCACACACCATCCCTTCCTCGGGGAGGTGGAAAGGGCAGAGGTAGGCCTGTGCTCTGCCCCATGGTGGGGTAGGAGGGCAGGGCTGGGAGCACTGGTGAGTGCCCACGCTCTCCAGCTGTGTGCACAGCTGGCTCTGAGGTGTCCCAAGGCCAGGGGCAGGGCATGGCCCCAGGAGGACGGGGACCTGAAACAGTTACTGGAGCACAGCGCAGGGCTCGCTGTGCTGGAAGTAACAGGGCCCGGCAGGGATTTAGTGATATAACCAGGGAGGCACCAATCCCCTCCACCCTCCCCAGACGGTTAAAAATAAACGCGTGACTGTCCCTCGCTCAGCCCGCCGAGACGCAGATGGGTGGGGGACAGCAGGGTCCCCCCGCAGCTGGCAGCACGCAGCGCCCGCGCCTGCCTGGCACCCACAGCACCGCCACCGTCACTGCCTGCACCCCCAGCGCTGCCATCACTCCTCCTAGCACCCATGGCTCTGCCACTGTCTCTGCCTGGCACCCACAGCACTGCCATCACCCCTCCCAGCACGGCCATTGTCCCTGCCTGGCACCCGAAGGAGCACTGTGCTTGGCATTCATGGCACCGCCACCGCCACTGCCTGGCACCCACAGCACTGCCACCATTCCTCCCAGCACCCATTGCACTGCCACTGCCACTGCCTGACACCCACAGCACTGCCACTGCCTGACACCCACAGCGCTGCCACCACTCCTCCCAGCACCTACGGCACAGCCACTGCCACTGCCTGGCACCCAGAGCACCAACACTGCTGCTGCCTGGCACCACAGCACTGCCACCGCTGTCCCCAGCCCAGCAGGCTGCCCTGGTGCACCTGCAGTGGTGACAGAGCACGTGGTGGCACAGCCCCAAGGGACTCTGCAGGTGCTGTGTGCATCATCCCCCCTGAAAGCTGCAGGCACAGGGTGTTGTGCCCTGGGTTTTGCTGCATGGCATGGCAAGGGCACCCTCAGGGTGACAGCCTCAGTGTGCCAGGGCTGGGATGGGAACAGCAGGGAGGGAGCACACTCATGGCTGGGTGTACCCCAGGACCCACGGGCACAGTGCCAGCCCCTGCTGCCCCCACGAGCCACTCATGCCAGGGGGCACTGCGGACGTGGCTGCTGCAGCTCCCTCTCCGAGCCTCTACCTGGTCCGAGCCGCAGCCTGGGGGTTATTTTTGGCTCTGCATCACTTCCCAGCCAACGCTGCTGCCTCGGCGCCACGCTCCCGCCACGCACCCCCACGCATGACCATCCTTGCACGTGTGTGTGCCCCACCGTGCCAGGCTGCCTCGGCCGACTGTGCCACACGTGCCAGCCCCCTGCCAGCCCCTGCCAGCCCCCGGCCCTGCCAGCACAGCCCATCACCTCGCATCAGGGCGGCCGGCGGTGATGCCTGGCGCCTGCAGAGTCCGGCGGCCGAGCTGCGGCGTGGAGAGCTGCCAGCCCCAGCCAGGCGCTGCTGCTTGGGCACTCTGGGCCTGGGGGGCTCTGCTGCAGCCCCTCGCCTCCGCAGAGCTGCCAGGGAGAAGCCACAAAGCGTTTGGCATCAAGTGACAGTGGAGTTTGTCCCAGCTCCTGCTCCACGTGCCCTTGGGCTGCTGCTCCTGCAGAAGCGGCCCCGCTGCGTCTCTGCTGTCAGCACGCTCGGTGCTGGGCACTGACACAGCTCTCCTCACCCTCCAGGCAGCTCCTGCTGCTGCTGCAGGGGGGTCTCTGTCCTCTGTGGGGCCCAGGCTGTGGCCGTGGCCCTGCGCAGGCTGGAGGCTGCTGCAATGCAGAGGCTGGCGCTGCTGACACCGCGGGCACGGCATGGGCAGCTGCCCGCACCCCCATGGCAGAGCCCTGGCTGGCACAGCCAAGTCCCCAGCGAGGTGGGACAGTCCAGTCCTGCTGTACCCTGTCCCCAGGTTGCTCTCTCCAGGTGTGTTTGTTGTCCTAGACCCAGCATCTCTCCTGCAGCCAAGATCAGGGGATGGGGATGTCACACTCCTGCCCCTGGCATCTTGGCTGAGCCTGGTGGGGACCAGGGGCAGGAGTGGCTGCAGAGCCTCTGGGGCAGGTTCCTCTGCTGCCAAGAGCCCCTGGCTAAGGCAGGATGGTGGCACATGCACTGCAAGCAGAGGAGCAGAGCACAGGAGAGATGGTGTCCCCACACCTGTCCCCATACCTGTCCCCACACAGCAGGGTCACACCAGGTGTGAGCCCCATTGCTGGGAGGGCAGTGGGTGAGTGACCCTTGCTGAGAGCATCCAGGGCAGGGGGGAAGCCACACTGGGAGCTGCACTGGTCTGTGGGAATCCAAGACTGGGCCTCAGGCTTTTGGCCACAGGAAAGGTCATTTGCTCTCCCTTAGCACAGGGCTGCTTGAGGGTCCATTTCGAGCTGCAGAGCCAATGCCACTGTGATGCACCACTGTGCCCACTCATGGCAAAGACAAATGGATTCAGCCAAGGAGGTCCAGAGGAGCCTGGCAGCAGTGTTTCCATCGTGGGAGACGCTGGGGCTGCTGTGCTGCATCCACCGTGGGTACCAGTGCCCATGTGCTGCCACACAAGGGGCTTGAGGTGGCTGCACATGGGGGCTGAAGTGGCCAAGGCACAGCAGCAGGTCCCAGGGAGAACCCGTGACACCGACGTGTGTCACAAGAGGCTTTGCAGCTGCAGGAGCTGTGCCTGGTTTGCTGCTCTGTCTGACCCAGCTGAGTGGCTGTGGGATTCCCACCCCAGGGCTGGTCTGTGTGTCCCATGGGGCTGGGAAATGCTCCTGGGGCTGGCATGGGTCAGAGCTCAGGGAGCCAGGGAGTCTGGAGAGGTTTGGCTGTGGTGTGGCTGAAGCGTGGCCCCCTCCAGAGCCCACGGGGACCCTGTAAGGAAAGGGTTAAGTGGGTGCTGCTGATTCACGCTGGCAGCTCCTGCATCAGCAGTGCCCAGGGCTCAGGGCTGAGCAGCCTCAGCACCCATCCTGCCCCCTCATCATCAAACCAAGCCCAGTGCCAGGCAGGTGGTGAGCCTGGGCCCTTCCAGGGTACCGTCTCCATGGGAGCAGGCTCGTGCAGGGCCCCTCCTGCATTCCCTGGCAAAACCCCTTTGGCTGCAACATGAGCAGGGCTGGAGCCCTTGGGCAAAGAGCCAAACCCAGAATGGTGGGTGATTCCCCACGGGATTTCAGCCAGAGCAGCACCATGGGGCTGCCCAGGACCCAGCAGGGCATGAGGTGGCTGCAAGGGCAGCAGGACCCTGGAGGGGGTACGTTGGTAATGGTGGGAAACTCCTGGGAGCCACTTTTCCGAGGAATCCTGGGTGGAATGTGCCCATGGCAGCCTCCTTGCTTCCATCAGGGTCATCTGCATTGATGGAGGGATCTGAGGCCTGCTGGACCCTGTGGGGTCAGGGCTCGTGGGCTCCCCCAAACCAGAGAGGAGGTTCAGTGGTCCAGGAGCAGCACCAGGAGCCTCATGTCCTGTGCACAGACGGAGAGGCTGCCGGGGGCCAGGTGCTGCCAGGTTGCAGTAGCCAGGGGAGATGCATTTGCTCCAAGCCCTGGCAGGGATCAGCTTCACAGCTCATGTGAGCTCTGCAGAGAGCTTCCCCTTGCCCCTGAGCTCCCAAAACCTCCCTGCTCAGGGCACTCATTAATCTTCTGGGGATTTTAGGAGCCTCGTGCAAAAAATTTCGGGAAGCTTGCTTGGCGTTTGCAGATAACGCAAGTGTTTCTCCAGGGGAGCCTGCAGCCCAGCTCAGGGACAGCGGATGTGCCGGGAATGCGGATGGGGAACGTGGATGGGGATCCCTGGAGGGGCAGCAGCAGCAGGACTGCCAACACCCTGCATGTGCTCAGGCCTGGGCAAGGGAGAGGGGGCTCAGCCTCAGCTGGGGGCTGCTCTGGCTGCCCAGCTCCGCAGCTCTGCCTCATCTTTGCTGTGGTAAACAAGGCTGCTCGGACAGCGAGCAGGGATTTGTGCAGTCCCGGGAGCCGGGTTTAGGCAGAAATCCAAAGATGAGGTTTGCAATTAAAGCCAGAAGTGGCAAACAGGGGTGCTGGAGGATACAGCGGTGCCATCCCCCCGCAGCAGGGAGGGGACACGGAGCGTCACGCGCTGCCACGGGGGTCCTGTCCCCTGAGCCTCGGGGGATGGACCCGGGGCTGGTGGTGACAGGAGGCAAATGGGGCTGCTGGGAGCAGGGGAGCTGGAAGGACAGTGGAATTTCAGCTGTCTGTGGTGGGGAAGCAGAGGGGACGGGAAAGTGGGGAGCTGGGGGGAGCAGCAAGAGAGAAGCTGGGGTGATACGGCTGAAAGGAGGGGGGTCAGTGATGGGGTAAGGTGTTTATTTGGGCAGGGGGTTGGTGGTGGCAGGGACAGCACAAGTTCACCCCGTTATTTGCAGATGGGGAAACTGAGGCACAAGCCCGGGAGTGCGGCAGCATTGCAGAAGGGGTGTCCCTGTCCCCAGCACCCCACTGGACACACAGAGGGGGTGAAGGTCATATCCCCCCCAACCTCCCTGGCTTGCAGAAGGGATCGGGGGACGTCGTGTCCTGCCGGGGGGTGCAAAGCCATGCCTTACTGCCCGGTCCTTGCACAGCAAGCCCCCTGCCATCCCCCCATCCCCGCAAGGGACCCGGGCATCCCTCACCCCGTCCCGGCAAGGGACCCCAGCATCCCGCACCCCATCCCCGCAAGGGACCGGGCGTCCCTCACCTCGTCGCCGCAGTGGACCCGGCTGTCCCCGCGGGGGCCGCGCTCACCTGCCGGGGGCCGGGGGGGCCGGGGGCCCGAGGCCGGGGCCGGGGCTCCGCTCGCTCCGCTCCGCTCGCTCCGCTCCCGCCGGGCAGCGGCGGCGCGCACGGCCGCGGGCACGCGCCTGCCCGAGCCGCCCGTTGCCATGGCAACCGGGATGGAGCCGCTGCTGCGAAAATCATCCGGGGGGGGCGGAGGGGGGGAATGGACCCCCCCCATCCCCGCGTCCGCGCCCACCCCGAGGTTCCGCACTGCTGCCAGCCCCCGCACGACCCCCCGGCCCCACACCCCCGCCCAGGGCACCCCCGGGGCCGCCCCACTGCGGGGACCGCGGTCCGGGACACAGCCCGGGGAGGGTGGGTGCCACGGCAGGGCGATGGCGGGGTCGGGTCCCGGGCTCCGTTAGGGCCTGAGAGGACTCGTTTTCCCCGGGCTATGAGGCGGGGGGGGGCTCTTTGGGGACCCCCCGGTGTTCCTGGTCCTGCTACCCCGGGGGTCGTTGTCCCTCCTGCACGGGACGGGACAGAGCCATGCTCTCCCTCCACTGCTGCCCCGGCCTCTCTGTCACCCCTGCGGATGCAGGGGGGTTTTGGGGCTGAGGCACAGCTTTTGCAGGAACAAACACCCCAAAACGCCTTCGGAGAGGCAGCCGGTGCCGCCTCCTTGCCAAATGTGCCAGCTGGGAACAGGCTGGCAAGAGAATCAGGAACAGTCTTTTCCCCCCGGCAGGGCTGGGGATGGGGGTGAGGGTGCTGCACACCCCAAGGCTTCTTGGAGGGGAGCAGGGCAGCTCCCCCTCACTGCCATCTGCCCATCTGCCTCCTCCCAAGCCCCGGGGCTCATGCTCGGGGTCACCAGGCTTGTGACAGGATGGGATTCCCGGGGGCAGAGGGGGCTGGAAGCCGTCGGGAGGCAGGCAGGATGCGGGTGGGGGTGATGACAGGCTCCCCGACACTGCGCCTGCATCCCCCCGCTCGCGGGGGATGTCAGGGAAATTAAAAGCCAGCAGGAGACGAGAGCGTCCAGGCGAGTAACCGAAGCCGCTGCAGAAGCCGCAGTAATGAGGCTGCCGGGGCCGCTGCCGCCGGGATCGGGTTGCCCAGAGAATGCGACACGGTCCCGGGGGGCTCTGCCGGCCTCCGACGCCGGCTCAGCTTTCCCCTGACAAGCGCCTCGGACTGCCTAATGAAGCTCGGTGGGGCTCTCCAGCCCGCCTGCCTTCCGGCCCCTGGCAGCTCCGTGCCACCCGAGCCAGCACAGCTCATGGCCACACAGAATGTCCCCAGGAAGGTTTCACACCCTGAGACCCCGGGGGTTTAATGTCCCCAGTCCCAAACAGGAGTGGGATGATGGTGGTTCCTTCAGGAGCAGGGGGATCTTTGCCTGTTGGTGTTTCAGGGTGAGGAACCAGAGGGTGCTGAATATCTCTGCCCATGGTCCTTTCAAGCAGTGAGTTGGCAGCTCTCAGCACAGGGTCACCACTGGGATGTCCCAGCTGCCCTGACAGCATCCCTGCTGCAGAGGGGAAAATGTCCTTGGCATTAAACGTGAGATGACAAATGCTCTCCAGGATGGTGGCAGGGGACTTCAATGACTTGGGAGGGCTCCCCAGACATTGCCACCAGCTCTGCAGTCTGTGCAGGTGGCACCAGTTCAGGTCCCCTTCCCTGCAGCTTGGGCCGTTCCACGCAGGGAGCAGGTGGGAGCTCTGCCTCCTCAGTTCCTTCACCAAAAACTCGGTCACGACAAACTTTTCCCCGGCTCTCACCATCCCACCGTTTACTGTTTGCAGTGGTAAGTCACTTCTCCTCCTCTAAATGAGTTTCCTTGTGGGAAGCAGCAGACGGTATTGGCAGGAAATAAGCCCTGATTTATGGGGCCACTTGCCTCTCTGGAATTACAGCTCCGTGAGCACAAACGGAGGAGTCAGAGCACATGAGCCCACACCGTGATCCCGGCGAGGCAGAGCAGGCAGGAATGAAGAGATGCCACCAGGGATCAGCCGCCTGCCCATCAGCCAGGCAGAAGTGCCGGCCCTCGCACGAACGGGGGGGTTTGAGCACAGCCAGCTCCCGTCTGCCTCCCCAGCAAGGAGGGGAAATGGGCTCCCTAAATGCCGGCAGATTCCCGAGTCATGGGGCTCAGCTGTTTCTGGGAGAGCCCATGGGCGGTCTAGGGAAGGCTGGTGTGGATGGGGGCAGAGGGCACCGAGGATCCCGAGCCCATTCCTGCCCTCCAGAGCCTCTTCCCAGGGCAGGGCAGAGCGGCAGCTGCGGCTGGGGGGCCGGATGGGGCCGGTGCCCCACGCTCACCCCATGCCCGGGCTGCGTCGCCGCTGCGGATGTGCCGCCGGTCCCAGGAGCCCTCCGGGGAGCTGGGAGAATGCAAGCGCTACTTTGCATCTCTAATTAGCCGCGGAGGATAATTGGCGGCTCTGCGGCAGACAGGCAGCCATTGTGGAGGGCCCCGCGCGGGGCAGGTGCTCCCAGAAACCCAAATCCCACCGAAACAATTCCCTTCTTGTCTGCCTGCGACCGGCCGGGGCATCCTCCGAGCCCTTCCGGGGAAGGGGCTGGGGCAGGCACATAAAGGCTCCATTTTTTCCTGGGAAGCAGCGTGGGGCTGGCTGCAGGCAGCTGCCCGAGGAGCCCGCACATTCCACCCGGGGCACAGCGCTGCTGGGGCTCGCTGCCCCCGGCCCCGCCTGCTGTGCCACGCCGGGGACAGACGGACACTGCCTGGCCGCCCCTGCGAGCTGCGGGCTGCATGCGGCCTCTCCTCTTCCTCCAGGAGCATCCGCAGCAGCTCAGCAGGTCTGGAGTTTGCCTTCAAGGTGTTGCACAAACTCCGGCCAGGTTGGCACCCCCGGGACAAAGTCTGTGCCAGGGCAGAGCCGTGCCAGGCGCTGTGCTGGAGGAGCCCGGGCAGGGAGAAGCACGGCTGGGGACGGGGCATTCCCAGCGAGGGAGATCCGACACAGAGCCCAGCCCAGGCTCCGGGCTCAGGACGTGGCCCCGGTCGGGGCTGACACGCTTTGCTGATGTCCCTTCCCTTGTGCACGTCACTGTCCGTCCCTGCCAGTGCTTGGGCTCCGTTCCCTCAATTCTTGCACGGTTCAGTCCCGTTCCCGTCCTGCCGCAGCCCCTCCGGCGGCCGCACACCCCGGGAGGAGGAAGAGGAGGGAGAGAAAGAGGCCAGGGGGGCACAGATCACTGCGGACCCCGGCGCAGGGCAGCACCTCCAGCTCCGGCTGAGCCGCTGCCGGGTGAATTCTCCGATTTTCTCTGCGCTCCTCCAAAAAGGAACACAAAACCCATGGAGCGGGAAGGACCCTCGGGGTTTCAGGAGGGGTTTTGGGGTCAGGGAGCCGCAGTGCCTGATCTCTGCTTGGCTTAGGGCTGGGGTTTGCCCAGGAAAGGCGACGCGGGGGCCGAGGGATGCGGGAGCAGCCGGGGAGGCTGCCGGGAGAGCTCTAATCCGTTTAGCCAAGCACTTGCTTTGCCATTTCCGAGGCGGGAGGTGCAGGAGCTGTGATCTGCTGCAGCAGAGGCACGGACAGCGACAGCCACAGCGCCTGCAGCGCGTCCGGGCCAGCAGGGACAGCTCCTGCCCCGCGGGACGGGCCGGGGCGATGCCGCAATTGTCGCAGCATCCTTGGGGTCACCCTGCGGGAGCTTCGCCCCAGCTCCGTCCATGGTGCCCCCGAAAGGAAGAAAAGGAGGGGATGACACGGCAGCAAAGCCCCAGGATGACACCGGGCAGCTCCTCGCGGTGCATCCCTCGATCCCTCCCGTTCTTCGCTCGGCACGGTCCGGCACGAGTTGGGAATCACTTAAACCGGCGCCCGACCCGGTTCAAACGCCGGCGGGGACAGCGCTGTGACAGCGCCCCGGTGCCCGGCATCCCTGTGCCCCCCAGACAGCCCCGTGACCCCCGGGACAGCCTTGTGCCCCCCGGGACAGCCCTGCGACCCCCGGGATAGCCCCGAGCCCCCCGCCCGCCCCGCCGGCCGTACCTCGGGGCCGCGGGGACAGCGGCGGAGCCTCTCCCGGGGCCGGCGCTGCGCATCGCGGGCAGGTCGCGGCAGATGGGGCGGAGGGAGGGGGTAAAGATCAGCTCGGAGATTAGGGCGGCATTTTTAGCCGACCAATCCCCGGCCCGGCGCGGCGGCTCCTCGGCCGCGCAAGGTGACAGCGCGCCCGCCGAGGGGACGGCGATGAGCCCCGGGGCACCGGGGGTCCCCCCGCCCCTCCTGCTGCCCCCCGGCCCTGCTCCGGGGTCCCGGGTGCCCGCCGTGTTCGGGACGTGTCCCCCTCCCCCGGAGCCGCTCCGTTCGCCCCCGGGGGTTCGAACCCCCAAACCGGGCGGGACAGAACGGGCCGGGGGGACACGGGGTGTGCCCGAGGGGACACGGCTGCAGTGAAACCCTTCGGGAACGAGAGCCCCGCTCGGGGGAACCGCGGCTCCCGGGCCGGTGTGAGGGGAGCGGAGCGCTCCGGTGCTCCGGGAGCCCCGAGCCCTCGGCCTGGGCTAAGACCCGCGGCTCTCCGGGATCCCGGGCAGGGCGTCACAGCCCCGCTCCGAGGGACACCGGGCACAGCGGGAGCTGTGGGTGGCACGGCTGGGGGTGACACGGTGATGGCACGGCTGGGGATGTGCGGGGATGTCATGGCTGGGGATATGCGGGGATGGCACGGCTGGGGGCGTTCGGGGATGTCACGGCTGGGGGTGACACGGGCATGGCACGGCTGGGGACGTGCGGGGATGTCACGGCTGGGGGTGACACGGGTGGGGAGGGAGCAGGGGTCTCCCGCTGTCCCCATCAGGCACCGCCGCGGGCCGCCCGTTCCCAGGCAGTGCCGCGGCCACCCCCGCCGCCGGGGTCCTCGGCGCGGCGGAAGCGGCGGACCGGCGCACGCGCAGTCCTTTCCGGTCGGGCCCCGCCGCCGTCGCCACGGTGAGGCCGCGCTCGGGCCATCGGCCGCGCATCGTCGCCATCCCGGGGCCTGGACCCCCCGTCGGGGCATCTCTGCCATCGGGGCTCCAGCCTGGCCATGCGGGGAGGGAGGGATTGGAGGCGCCGGGCCGCGGGGTGGTACGGGATGTCCGGCGCTGGCACCGGGGCCTCCCGGCCCGGGCGCTGCCGGGGGGTGGTCTGTGATTCGCGGGGGTTCAGTTATGCCGAGCACGGAGAGCCCCGGGCCTGACGGGTCCAGGAGCGTCGTCCGTAGACGATTTCCCGTGCTGGGGGCGCTGCCGGAGTCGGTTCCGGCTTCCGGAGGGGCGAGAGGCTCCCACGGCTCCCGGTTCCCGAGTTCAGTTTGACTTAACGGCAGCACCAACAGCATCCATGGCGGGGCTGCCCCGAGCCACGGCCCTGCCCCTGCTGTGCCCGGCGTGCGCGGGATGATTTAAGGAGCATAAGATGGGAGTGCTCGGTTTTCCCTGTGCAGCTCGGGGGGCACCGAGATCGCTGTCCCCGGTGCAAATGTTGGTGCCCGAATGTCACCGAGCCCCGTTTGCTGTGCCCTGTGCAGATGTTGATGCCCAAGAAGAACCGAATCGCCATCTATGAGCTGCTGTTCAAGGAGGGCGTGATGGTGGCCAAGAAGGACGTGCACATGCCCAAGCACCCCGAGCTGGTGGACAAGAACGTGCCCAACCTGCACGTGATGAAAGCCATGCAGGTGGGAGGGCCTGGGGGTGAGACGGAGTGGAAATATTCCAAAGAAGAAATCCATTTTGGTTTAGGTGAAATATACATCTTTGAGTTAAGTCTGTAGTTTGAAAAAGGCTGTTTAGTCTTGACTGCCTGTTCGGGTAAAAAGCCTGTGCTCAGAGAAGCTGCTTCAGTGAAGGACAGAGATAAGTGGGGGAGAGAGGGGCATGGGAATGGGGGTCCCTGGGGTGGTGCTGCCTGGTGTCCCCTGCGTGTGAATTGTTCCTGTCCCTGTTCCCCACTTCCCTGCTGAACCCTGATGTGTGTGAGGAGCTGGGAGTGATTGGGAGGAACTGGGAGTAACTGGGAGCTCTCCCCGCAGTCCCTCAAGTCCCGAGGGTACGTGAAGGAGCAGTTTGCCTGGAGACACTTCTACTGGTACCTGACCAACGAGGGCATCCAGTACCTGCGGGATTACCTGCACCTGCCCCCCGAGATCGTCCCGGCCACGCTGCGCCGCAGCCGCCCCGAGACCGGCAGGCCCCGGCCCAAAGGTCAGCTGGGGTGGGCACAGGGGCTGGGCAGTCAGGGCACTGCCAGATCTGCGGGCATTGAGTGTGAAATTGTGAGCAGAGCAAGGAAATGTGGTTGGGGTTTGTGGATTTTTCAGCTGGAAGTGGAGTGGTGTTCACTGAGAGGGGTGGGGGGAGCTGGGACACACAGGGACCTGCTCTGAGTGGGATTTGGACATCCCCAGGGACTGGGATTGCTGGGAGCATGCCTGGGAGGTGGGAGTGTAGAGGAGGTACTGTCCAGGGCTGGTGAGCCCCACCTGGCATCACCTGTGGCCTCTGTTGGGTGTCCCCTGTGTTGGGTGTCCCCACTCTGCCTTCCCCAGGGTCTCTGAATGTGCTCCTCCTGGGACAGGGCTTGTTGTTAAAGGTTAACAGCAAACACATGCTGGAGGAGCAGCAGAGCCCACAAAGATGCTGAGGGGTTTGGAGCATCTCTGTGAGGAGAGACTGAGGGAGCTGGGCCTGGTTAGAATGGAAGTGGGGAGACAAATACCCACAGATATGCCCACGGGATGCTGCCAGACTCTGTTCACTGGTGCCCAATGACAGGACAAGGAACAGTGGCCATAAACTAAAATACAGCAAGTTCCACCTCAACTTGAGGGAGAACTTTCCACGTGGGTGGCAGAGCACTGGAACAGTTGCCTAGGGAGGGTGTGGGGTCTCCTTATCCAGATCCACCTGGGCACATTCTTGTGTCACCTGCTCTGAGTGACCCTGCCTGGAGAGGGGTTGAACTGGATGATCTCCAGGGAACCCCAGCTGCTCTGTGATTTTCTGTGTTGGGCTTGCAGCTCTGATTTTCCCTTGGTGGGTTTCCACACCCCCAGGTGCAGGGGGTGCAGCCAGATGTGCTCTGGCTCTGGAGGATCACATGGGTTGTGCTTTTTTGCTGGGGCCAGGGCGTGCTGGCAGTTCACCCCCAGCTGCTGCAATTTGTGTCTGAGCCAAACAAAACGGGAGCATCACCTGCTTCAAAGGAAGGAATTGCAGAGAAACTGGGAATATGCTGCTTTCTTTGATCTCTGAGTTGCTTGGATGTTCCAAGATTTGTTCTTTAGATGCTGTGTTTATCCAGTGAGCTTAAGGGAGCTGCATCCCTGCTGGGAGGGAGGGAGGGGTGTCAGCTTCTGGCTGGAGTTTGTGCCGGAGGGGCTGTGTGTGCTGTCAGTTTGGGGATTTTTACCAACAGTAACATTCAGCACTAGGTTAATGATAAGAAGACTATTGAGATGATGTTGTGAACCCACTTCTCACATTATTTAACTTCCACCCTGCCACAAGCTGGGACACTTAAGCAGATTTCACCCTTCAAGTGAAGTTTCCCTTACTAAATCACCATTCTCCTTAGGTTTATTCTCCCCAAGCTGCCCCAGGTGCAGCACTGCTCTCAGACCTGGTGCTGTTCTGCACCTTGGGCTGCAGGAGGTTTGTGTTTGTGCCCTGGCAGAGCAGAGTTTGAGGCTGTGCTCTGTGTTGCAGGTCTGGAGGGCGAGCGCCCGGCGCGGCTGACGCGGGGTGAGGCTGACCGGGACACGTACCGCCGCAGCGCCGTGCCACGTGAGTGTGCCCCCCTGCCCCTCGCAGGGACAATTGCCCCAGCTCTGGGGCTCCTCTCAGAGAGAAAAGGGGAAGATGAGGCTCTTAGCATAGCTTAGAGTCTGTATGTGAGGGTGGGTGGGAGTATGCTGGAGTTTTGTCCAGCTGAGCTGGGTGGTTTTCTCTGGGATTGGTTCAGCACCTCTCAAACACACTTTTACAGCTGTTCCACTTTGTTGTGTTTAGCCCCAGTTTTAGTTCTGTGGGATGGTTAAAGCTTTGCTCCCAGGCAGGGGGTTCTGTGGGCACTGACTGCTTCTCTTTTGCAGCTGGTGCTGACAAGAAGGCTGAGGCTGGTGCTGGAGCAGCCACGGAATTCCAGTTTGTGAGTGTTTGCATTTGAGCTTTGCTTCCTTTTTTGAAGGCTTTGGTGGGAGAGGCTGGAAGGTCCTGCCTTTGGGACTCTTGAGTGTGTCAGAGGGGCTGGAAACTGTCACCCTTCACACGCAACTTGCTCGCTGTGGGGAAAGGATGTGGTGGGACAGAGGACAGTGACAAGTTGGAGAGCAAGCTAAGCTCTTTGGAGATCCATGGTTTTATACTTCAAAAATACAGGCATTTTAGGTGTGATCCACCAAGCTGGTTGGAATGGGTTGATGTTGGTGGCACTCGCCTGGCTGACCTGTGCCATCAGATAGCTTTGATGATGATTGTTTTTGCTGTCATTACTTGGCACTATGATTTTTAACACTCTGCTTTTTCTGTTGCAGAGAGGTGGATTCGGTCGTGGACGTGGTCAGCCCCCGCAGTAGAACTCTGTGCTCATGTTTTGTGTATAATAAAAGAGGTGAAAATGCCACTGGGTTCATGCCTGTGTCTGTCTGAAGTGCACAAACAGAGCTCACGAAGCACAGTGTGACTCACATCTTTGGCATCTGGAGCAACACTTTGGGAGTGACTAAATGCAGGTTCTAGTGCAGGAACTCTCAAAGTTTAGGGGGTGTGGAGGTGAGTCCTGGAGGAATGCAGGAGCATTTCCCATCTGCCCAGGGCCATACTGATTTCCGGTCCTGCAGAAGGGCTGGGGCTGAGCTGTGCTGCAGATGGAAAACTCAGCTGTGCCAGCCCGTGTCCCTCTGATGGGGACACAGCCCGCGTGGGCGGGTCCGCGTGTCCTGCACCGCTGCGCTGTCACCTGCGCTGTCGCTTGTGGGGGACCGAGGGCGGGGTTGGCGACAGCACCGGGTGGGGGGGGCCGAGTGGCGCAGTGGCCGCTGCCCGCCGCCAGATGGCGCTCGGCAGCTGGTGACTAATCGGTAACGGACCCGGGATGGCCGCGGTGTCACCGGCGTGGGGGGAGCGACGCTTGGGTACCGACGCACGGTGTCACCGGGGCGGCGGACACACGGACACCGACCTGCGCTGTCACCGGCAGGGGAATGGACGCCCAGCCGCGTGTCACCGGAGGGGGGAATAGACACGGCCCCGCGGTGTCAGGGCAGCGGGGATGAAAACACACAGACACACGGGATGTCACCGGGGAACGGACACGGCCCGCGGTGTCACCGGGGGGTGGGACTGGCGCGGTGCCTGCAGCGCCCCCGCGCGGTGCAGAGCAGGCGCTGCGGTCCCCGCGGAGCCGCTGTCACAGCGGGGCCACGTGCGCGCGGCCGGCCCGGCCCCTGCGCCGTTCGCGTAAGGCCGAGCACCCACCGCCGCCGCTCTGCGCCGCCCGCCCTATTCCCGAACGCGGCGTGCGCCACTGGCGCAGAGCGCGCGAGCCGGGGCGGGGGCGTGGCGGCGCCGCCGGCGAGGGGGGAGCGATTCTGGAAGCCGCGCTGCGCACTTCGCGTAGCGGGCGCGCCGTGAGGCCGCAGGGGCAGCGCCGCCTCCCAGCCCGGCGGCGCTACGCCGTTTGCGTAGCGAGCCCCAAGATGGCGGCGCGGTCGTCGTCGGCGGTGGCCGGAGCGCGGGCGGTGGCGGCGGCGCGGCCGGGAGCGAGGGCAGGGGTGAGGCGGGCGAAGGGAGGCAGCGCGTAGCGAGACCCACGAAGGGAGACCCAGAAAGAGACTGTCGCGGGCAGGCGGTCCCTCCGCGCCCCCCCGTCCTTCGCCGCCCGGTGGGTCCCGCCCGCCCCCGCCCTCCGGGCCGCGCGTCCTCCGGCCCCGCCGCCCCCGGAGCGGAGGATGATGAAGCTCAAGTCCAACCAGACGCGCACCTACGACGGGGACGGCTACAAGAAGCGGGCGGCCTGCCTGTGCTTCCGCAGCGAGAGCGAGGAGGAGGTGAGGGGCGAGGCCGGGCCCGGGACCCCCGAGCGACCGGGGTGGGGGGACTCGGTCCCAGCGGGGTTTTGTTTTTAACAGGCGTCGTTCAGCGCCGCTGGGAGAGTTGTTGCTTCCCACGGGGCTCCTGCTCTCCGCCGGAGCCGGGGAGATGCCCGGTGGGCGGCGGGACGGGCTGAGGGGAGCGCGGGAGGGGGTTTGGCAGTGTTGGGGACCCACCACGCTGGCAGAACTTCAGTCCAGCACATCACATGAGATGGGAGAGGAAACCTGACCTTGGATTTATAAAAAGAAACTGGGATAAAAGGGGACTGATGGAGTGCCAGAAGTTGCTGTCCAGAGAGTTTGGGAGGAAGTGGGAATTAAAGGTGGATTGGTTGGTTTGAGAGCGGCCGCGTTGCTAAGGGGCTGCATTGTCCGGGAAGTTGCAGTGAGAAACTTCGCTCCGATGTGCGATTTTATCCCAGTCTTTGTTGACACCTCCTGAAGGTGGGCTCGGGGTGCTCAGAGCAGCAAGGCTGCAGGTCTGCCTTCTGTGATGCTGCTGGAGTCAGGCGTACACACTCCACTGCATTTGCTGTGCCCGGGTGGCTGTGCTAAAGTCTTTGTTCTCCTGATTATCATATTTGTAGCTACAGGAAATCGGAAGGGAATGCAGACAGTTCACTGGAGGAAAGGCAATTAGCATACATCCAGTTATTATTTAACGTGAAGGAGACTGCTCAAGCCCTTTGTAGCTGTGCTGGCGTGATGAGGAGTGTCAGCATTTCAGCAGAAATGGTCTGAAATGACAGCAGTGTGGCTGGTGCAGTGTTCAGTGTAACTGATCCTTCCCACGGACTTCCAGGAAATGTATGGACTGATCTTGAAGAAGACCATCATTGTTTTGTGTGGTGATGCTGGGGATGCTCAGCATGGATGGGTGAAGGCGTTGGAGTGCCCTGATGAATTGTACACAATTAGTAGGGCACTTTGCAGCCTCTTCTCAAGATGTGGAGGCTTGGCCATGTGTGACTGCAGGGTGATTTAGGGTAGAAAAGTACTTTTAACAGGTGCCTGAGGCAATCAGCATGTGACTGGTTGTGAGTTTTATTTTAACACACCTCAGGCTGCAGTGTTGCAAAGGCTCCAGCTGATCCTTCCAGCCCGTGGGAGCTGGTGACAGGGCCCTCATGGTGCTGGGGACACTGAGGTGTGTTAATGACAGGGGTCAGAGCCCTCACTGTCCTGGGACACCGAGCTGTGTTAATGACAGGGGTCAGAGCCCTCACTGTCCTGGGACACCGAGGTGTGTTAATGACAGGGGTCAGAGCCCTCACTGTCCTGGGACACCGAGGTGTGTTAATGACAGGGGTCAGAGCCCTCACTGTCCTGGGACACCAGGCTTGTGGCAGTGTCACAGTGCTGACCCAAGAGGTCCAAGGAGGAAAGTGAACTCGTTCCCGAGGCACGCTGGCGTGGGATGGATGCTTCCAGCAGGCTCAGCTGTCAGGTTGGTGTAAGGCTGAGATTTAAAACCACTTTTGTGTCACTTGTGTCTCTGCTGTGGTCTCCACCTACAGTGGATTGAATTTAAACTCCTTCAGGCTCTGGTTTCCAGGTAAGGGCTGCAGTAGAACCATCTGTTTCTGGTTTCAGGCAGGGTTTGAGGGAGCTGGCTCCCTGTGCTGGGTCGTTCCTGGGGGTCTCAGCTCTGGGGAGGTTTCTGTGTGCAGGGCAGTGGAGGCTCTGGCTGAGCATGGTGTTGTCCCTGTGGTCGCTGTTGGTGGCCTCGTCCCTGAGCTCGCAGTGACAGCTGGCAGTGGCTCTGCTGCCCTGGGACAGCTCGGGGAGGGAGCAGTGGTGGCTGTGGAAGGGCTGCACTCCGAGCTGGGGTGGTTTCCTCGGGATGTGCTGCAGGTGAGGACGAGGCAGGGAAGGATGGGTCTGATCTCAGAGCCTTTGAGGGGCTGTGTGTGGTACCTGTGGGTTGAATCCTGGCTTGAGGCTGCATCCTCTGTTCCCACCTGTTACAGCCCTGCTGCAGGAGCTGCCCAGGACGGGGGCTTGGCACAAATACATCTGGAAAGTTCTTAGCCAATCCCATGGAATTAACCCCACTGGGATGGACTCTGTGCCCAGATCCTGCACTTGGCCCTGGCCAAAAGGCATTGAAGTTAAACTTATGTCAATGAGTGAAATCAGCAGCAGAGCACCTTATTAATTTTCCTTTCTAATTATTTCTATTTCTCATTTGTTGACTTTTAAATAAACTTTGAGAGAAGCTGACTGGTGTCCACTCACTGCTACTTGCACTTTTTTGATAGCAAGGGAGGTGTTACCTGTACACATTTAAGCACAGAATATAAAATGGCTGGGAAAGATTTCTTGGTTTGCTCTTGGACAATAATACTTTTTAATGTTTCTGACGTATTTTATTATTGATTGCTTCTATTTAAGTGGAAATTGAGATGTCTTTAAAAGGTCCCTCCAGGGAGGGGAGAAAGAGCCAGAGCCAAAGTATGTACATTAAAGAGCTATTAAAAGCTTAGTGTTTGAAAAGAAGAGAGAAGAAAAGAAGCATGTTTTGATAAATAAATTAAACTTTCTATATTAAAGTTGGATTTTTCCTAGGACTGGCTGTTTCTCATTACTGTTCCTTTTAAGTGCTTAAGAAATAGTAGAACTTTGGTCTTGCCTTTCTTCTTCATTTCCTGCTATGAATTCAAAAATCCCAATTTTTCCTGTTTTTAACCCCTCATTAGTTCTTGAATTTAAAAAGTTTGTCAATGGACAAGAAGAAATAAGAGAATTCTGTTTGCTCTTACAGAGGAGGCTGCTTTCTTCTGTTTAGGTGTTTCCCCCTGACTCTTCAGTTCACTGATATATTTTTCATTGAAATCTTTGCAATCCCTGGAGATTGATAAAACACCATGTCCTTGGTTTGGTGTTACATTTGCAAATAAAGAGGCTTAACAGAAAAATACTTTGTTCTTTTTTAGTTTTTAAGTGATTTATTTCTTCCTTATGCTGCTGGAGGTTGCACATTGTCTCTGAATTGCATTTGGAGGCCGCTACTTTTGGGCATGAAAAAAGCTCTGGAACGGTTTTGGAAGACCAAGCATTGGCTGAAAAGATGCCTTTGTTACATATTCCTTTAAAAAGCAGCACAGGGAGAATTCATTTCAACGGGAATTTCAAATGGAGAAAAAAGATTTACATTTTTTGGGCATTGTGGAAACCCCCCAAATTGTGTGAGGTTTCCCAAACCACCATCCACATCCTTGGGCAACAGGGAGAGCTGGGGCAGCAACGGGATTCATTCAGAGAGTGGGAACAGACTTCAAAGGACCTTCCAGCAGCCAGAACCAGGACTTTGCTATTCCCATCTTTTCACATGGACTGAACTCCTGGGATATTTGCAGAACTGTGGAAGGAGTGCAGAGGGAGAGCTCCCAAATCCTGTGTGGTACCTCTGGAGTCACTTCATTGCTTGGCGTGTCCCTGCCCCTCAGCATCACCACCAGGGTGTTATTTTTACATAACACACATATTTTTTGTGTGGACTAGCTGTTCCATGAGGAAACATTTCAGAAAATGCTCCTCATGCCCCAGCAGCTGGAGCCCTGCTCCGGTGGTGTTTGACAGGATAAAGAGGCACCGTTGGGTCCTGGGTCTGTGCTGGGACAGCAGCAGGTTTCAACATGCCCACATTGTGTCTGTGAAAGGACAAGCTGCTCGTTAACCACGGGCGTTTTTAAAGAGTTTTTATTTTTTGAGAAAATGCCTCGGGAAGAATCTTTTCTGAGCGGTGAATGAGGCCTGAATGGAGCTGGGAGAAGAGAGGCTTCACCCAGCGCCGGTGCCCTGGCACGCGCTGAGCCTCGGTGGTCACGGTGGTCACGGGGAGAGCTGGGCCGGGTGGCCCCTGGGAAAGCCATTGGAATGCAAACGAACCTTTTTTCTTTCCCTTCTGGCCTCTCCTCTCCCGGTTTTCCTCTCCAGCTGTGATGTAACACAGCAGAGCTGGGATTGGAACCCGCCGAGTGTGGTGGGGATCACGAGGTGCTCCTGGGCTGTCCCCTGTGCCTTGGCTCCAGTGAAAACCAATAACAGCGAAAACCAGCCCGGTGTGAGTGAGCCCAGCATCACAGAATCATCCTGCATTTCATGGAATGGGCTCAGAATCCCTGTTCTGCTGGCTGGGCTTGGCTGGGTGCTCCCATCTGCTGAGTAAAAGGGTTGTGGTTGAACCCAAGGGAAGTTCTCCTGCTCTGCTGCTAACCTGTTACCACATTTCCAGGGGGATAAGGGCCAGCTTGGAAGTGGATCTCCTTCTTGCCTGTGCTTCTCCTGTCCCTCTCAGCACTGTAGATTGTGTACAATCTCTAGGTTGTGTTCTCCGAGAGCAGGAGCATGGATAAACCTCTGCAAAACCTTTCATCTTCAAAAGTGTTTTGCCTTCCCACAAAAGCAGCTGTCACTAAACAGTTTTACAAGCAATTCCATGGTCTCTTGTACGTTTCCAGACAACAAAAGAATGAAAATTGTTAAATTTTCACTTCATTTACTGGAAGCTCAGTGAGCTGTTGTGAAACTGAAGAACTGAGTCAGTTTTGTTCTGCTGCAGCTCAGGGAAAAGTGATGACTATGGAAAGAGGGTGTGCTCCACCCTGGGTCTGTGGAGAGGGACCCAACAGTGGTGGCTGTGTCTGTTCTCTGCAGTACACTGCTTTGGAATCTCTTCCACCTCAGATCCATTTAGTGCTTCACCTGGAGCTGCTTTTCCTCCTTTTTCTCCTCACTCTGTGTGTTCTGTACCCCCTCTTTTTTTAAAAAACCCACACCCAGCTGCCTGACTCGGTTCATCTCAGCACCCTTCAGATAAACTGCTGCAGTGTGGAGACAGGTACCAGCATTTGGGGGTGCACCCAGCAGGGACTGCTGCCAGGGTACCTTATCTTTCCACGGATGGTCTCTCACAATCTGGAAAAACAACTCTTTCCCTTCTTATTAAAAAAAACCTAAAAAACAACCATGTGTGTGGACTTTTTTGTTCTTTTAAAATAAGGAGGGTTTGTATTGATAGAGCAAAATTAGCAAACTCACTTTTACCTTACAAATAGCAAACACCCATGTGGGAGTGCTGTAGGTGACATCCAGTGGTTGGGAAACAGTGCCTCTGTCAGTTTAAACACTTGCTCTGTTTCAACCCAGCTGAAGGACTGACTGCACAGACCAGCCAAAGATCTCTCAAATTTTCTTTGTATTTGTTTCAGAATTCCTGTCCCTGCCACTGGATATGGCACACTGACTCTTTGTTCTCAGCAATTTCACATTAACCTGTGAAATTCGGAGGGGTACAATTACCTGCTGGGTGGATTTTTGTCAGATGTTTCAGGGGTTATTTCTCCTCCTGCAGGTGACATCTATTGATGCTGTGTGTAGAATTAATTGTTTATATTTGAGCAGCTCCCCAAGAGTTGGTGCGTGCTGCATGTCCTGAGTAGGGTGGTTAATCAGAGCAGTGTGCAGCTGCTGACAACCAGAGTCAGTGGGGCTCTGTAAAAACCCCAAATACCTCCTCATTGCATTTTCTCCTCCCTTACTCAAAAAAGCACTTTACAAGCCAGCCTTTCTCCTGGAAAAGGTGCGCCTGGACAAGTTGTGTAAGCACTGAGTGGTCACCAAACTGGTTTTGACAGGCAGAAATAGGTTCTGGGGTTTGGGGTCTCTCTCTGGGAGTGCCCCTTATCAGCCCTCGGCTTCTGAGAGCAGCGGCTGCTGCTGCTGCAGGCGCTTCAGCTGCTCCTGAAGCATGGGAAGGCATGTTGCAGATAATTTCTGTGGTTATCTAAACCATAATTTCGCTGGAGGGGGAGGACTTGGGATTGTGTTCCTCCCTGGTAGGAGCAGGCAGTGGCTCTGAAGCAGCAGGAGCGCTGCAGAAGCAGTAACAGGACCTGTGGAGCTCTGGAGCCAGAGCAGCAGCACGGTGATTTATTATTGTTATTCTAACCAGCAGCCTAAAAACCAACAGAATCTGCTGTATTTTTTCCTCTCTGGTTATAGGACTGTAGGTGCGATCCAAGCACTTGAAATGACTTGAACTCTTTCCAGTTCACCTCTTGCTCCAGTTCCAAAACTTGTGCTTTACTTTTGTCAAGTTCTCTAGTACAAATCCCTTCCCTTTTGCACCGTCCTGTCGTGAATTTCCCACCTCCAGCTCCTGGATCCCACGTTATCAGTTAAATCCCATTATCCCGCAGAGCCTGGTGCAGGTGCATGTGCAAAAATAACACTTGTCTAAGGAAACGTATCCTGTTGAGGAGCTGGAATGCTCCTGGCAGGACAGGCTGTTATGGGCAGGGAGGGATTTCTGGTGAGAGTGTGTGTTGTGGTCCCAGCTGCTGACCCTGGCAGGTGCAGGGCGGGCTGCAGCCCTGCTGACCGCCGGCTGGATTCACTGCTACCATGTGCGAGCTCCAGAACGTGCCTGGAATAGCAAGAGGGTGGGAGAAGCCCTCCCGTGAGCCCTGGCGTGCACCCTGGGGCAAACTGCCTTTGCAGTTTGGCAAAACACGTGATTTGTTTGGGAGTCATCGAGGCTGTGCTGCTGCCAGGGAAATGAGATTAATTTTGCACAGCTTTGGTGACAGCAGTGTCCCTCTTCTTCCCCTACTCCTCCAGTTCTCACCCCTTGCTGGTGGTTGTAGGGCTTAAAGGTGATTTGGTGTGGTCAGATGAACATCCCACTTTTGTCAGGTAGAAAAACTGATATTTGGGGATTGGAGAATTTTGTTAATTTTCAGTGAAGCACCCACGGTGTTTGTTATGCTGGACACAGCAGCAGCTTTGGGATCTGCCTGGCCATGGGGCACATGGCAGCACAGCTCAGCTCGTGAGAACACACTGGTTTTAAGCTGAAACTTTGAGACAAAGGCAGATTGAACAGCAAAAGCCTTGCAGTCAGCCATCTTCTCCTCCCAGCTCCTGCAGCCTCTGCGGCAGCAGAGTTTCCTTGCAGGCTGTGCTCTGATAAATGATGCTGGAGTGGGAAAGGAGGTGCAGTGCCGGGAGGTTTGTGCTTCAGTCGCTGTGCAAACGATGTGATTTATAGCTTAATGTTGATACAAAGCACGACAGTATTGATAGAAAGCATGTCAATATTGAGGGAAAGCCTGAAAATATTGAGGGGAAGCTTGTGAGGCAGTGTCAGCAGCCAGCAGCTATGGATCAGCTCCTGGCAGCAGGAGGCTGCTGGGCCAGACCCTGGATTTAACATCTTGCCTGCTGTTCCCTGTGCTGGCTGCCAGCTCACCAGGCCCTGGCTGGCACAGGTGGGTAGCACTGGCTTTTCCTGGAAGTCTGGAAGGTTCTCAGCTCATTTTCTGCTCATGCTGTGGTCCATCTCCTCGCAGGGCTGTGGCCCTTTCTGTCTGCTCGAGTGCTGCTGTGGAGCCTCTTTCGAGGAATCGTGTTCCTTATGGTGTAGCCTCTCTTGTTTTATTTATGGGTGGTGGATGTTGTTTAAATCCACCATAGCGTGGAAGAACCTGGGAATCTCTGCTCCCCTGTTCCACAGATGGGGAGTTAATTCTCTGCCTGATCCTGGTAGCCCAGTTCTTGCTTTGCAGAGCCCCATTATTCCTGTGAAAAGAAGACAGAAAAACCCCTCCATGTGGATACAACAGGTTTGTGTCAGTTATTTTAAAGTGTTGTGTATGGGGGATGCCCATATTCATCCCAGGGACAAACTCTTTGCCCCTTTTCCCATGGAGCTCCTTATTCCATGTGGCTGTCTGGGCAGCCTTAGATGTCTTGCTGTGTTTCCTGTCTCCTCCAGGCAGGGTTAGTGCTGCTCAGGTTTGTTTGGGTTTGTTTGTTGTGTGCAGCTTTGAACGTTCTTGCCTTGAGGCTCTCCTTCGAGCCCCTGCTGCACACTTCAAACTTGGCTTATTTTTCTAAACTTTCTCTTTTGTGGGGGATTGTGTGGGAGAGTTTCAACAGGGCCACCTCCTGCCTTGCCAGAGAAGCTTGTGTTGCTCATTTCCCTGCTTTGAAATGACATAATTGTCTTTGAAATCCTGGAAAACACAACTTGGCCATGTGACATGTATATTACCTGCAAATGCTTTTCCAAAAAGTCTGCAGGATGTGGCTCCAAAATCCAACTCCAAAATTCCTGGCAGGCCAAGAGTCTCAGTAGCCATTTTAAACACAGTTGCCTGGCAAGGATAAAATGGAAATATCTGACCTTCCTACGTGTTCTAGCCTGATTTAAAAACATAACTAAATTTTGGTTTATTTTTTGATGGCTGTTTAGATTAAATTAAGTACTTTAGAATGTATTAAAATAAAAGTTATTTATGTAATAAAGAAGTTAATGAGCTAAAAAGCCAGCTGTACCCTGGGCTGGTCTACTGGAAGGTGGTAGGGAATGAGATGAGTTTCATGGTCCCTTCCCACTCAAACCTTTTTGGGATTTGGATGATGACAACTTTTTCCTTGATCCCTCTGAATGCATTGCATGTATTGGGATCCAGGACTGGTGTTGGAAGTGTGGGTTTTTTCCAACACAGCAATGTCTCCCCCTCCTTTGGAACTCAGCCCCTTTGTCTTGGGAGAGCTCATTGGTAGCAATATCCTGTTTGAAGTTGCTTTAAAAGAATGACCTTGTAGGGCTTGTTTCCTGCACTCTCTTGATGGGATTTCCTTTTTATTAAACAGGAAATAGTCTGATTACATAAAAGTGTGAGAATGACAGGTTTTTCCTTCCCAGCAAGGGTTGTTCATGTTAATTCTATTCAGAAAATGCTCAACTGCCAGAGCAGCTGAAGTTAATTTACTTTGCCTCAAACCATTGTTTGCACCCAGAAGTTCCTCCTGGTGTGTTGCTGAGGCATTGTCTCAGCCTGAGCAGGTTTCCTGGAGCAGTCTGTGTCCAGGGTTCTGTAGCAGATCCTTGTTCTCACGCCTGGAAGGTGGCAGGAGTTCAGGGCTGTGAGATGTGCTGTGCTGAGTTTCAAAGAGCTGGTTCTTTGGAGGGTTTTTATATTTTTCTGCTTCTTTTCCCCTTCAAGCTGGAGCTCTGAACTGCAATGGGAAGTGGCAGAGCTGGTGCTTCCTTACCTGGCAGCAAAGGTGCACTTGAAATGGCTGTTCCTGCTCTTTGGCTTTGTCCTCAGAGCCACCAACTGACCTGGAGTCAGGAATTTGAGTCCAAGCTCTTTTGGAGGATGAGTGGGGATGGAGTAGAAGTCAAGTACTGTGCTAGGAAGGGGAACAGTGGCAAACTGAGGTGGCTGGGGAGCCTGGCAGGGACTGGCTGCTGTCCCAAGGGCTCTGAGGATGAATGAAGTTTACATTCCCTATTTAGGCATGGCTTTCTGGTGAGTTTTACATGGACTGGATGCCTGGAGGAAAGGAATTCTGCCTTCCTCTTGGAGAGGGCCAAACACTTGGGATGTCACTGCAAAGCAAACTCTGTTCTGTCACAGCCTGGCCAGAGGATGGGGCAGGCACCATCCCACTTGGAACTGTGGAACTGAGGTGGCTCATGCACCTTCATTTGTTTCCAATATGAGTTTGGTCAGACAATTTTCAAGATAAACCAACTGAAAAATCCTGAAAGTCTTGTGCTTGTTTTTGTTTTGGAAGTTTGAGTTCTGTAGGTAGATTCCTTTGGGTAATTAGTGCAAATCTTTTCATATCCTACTGGCAAATCACTGTTTCCTTAGTAAAGCCTGGGATTTCAGTGTCTCCACAGTGTAACTCCCAAATGTCTGACACTGTTACAGCTGGCCTGGAACCTAATTGGACTGGTATGTTGGAAAGTTTCTGGAGCAAGTCGCTTTGGCTCCGAGCTTTGTGCCCCTGAAATGATGAAGTACAGCAGGATGACTCTAATGAACGAGCTTTGTTTAGAGAGCTGGACAACAGCATTAGTGTTGTTTTAAGTTTCCATCTCTGCTCATGGGTGTATTGCAAGTAGATTTAATAAGCACAGCGTCTCGCTGTTCTTTGGGACAGGCTGTAGTCAGTTGAGAGTGTTAGTTAGAGCTTGTCTTGCTGGGAGGTGGCAAATCAGAACCTGAACTTCTACAGAGCAGAATTACCGTGGAATAAAAAATACTGTTTCAAGAAAACCTGCCCCAAAGCATGTGTATGATAAATCTCTCCTGGGAAGAGGGTTGAACCATTTTTCTCATTCACAAAGTCTGTCCTTCCGTGGAGCCTTTTCCTAGGGGGTTTTAAGTTTAATAGGTTTAATATAGGCTTTTATTTTGCTTTTACCTCATTAAACAGCTTCCTCTAAACCAGAAGTAGCCAGGTGCTGGCTCTAGAGCTGAACCCTCAGTGCCTACTGCAAAAGAAGTGACAAACAGTGGGGCTGAGAATCTGTGCTCAGACAATTGCACACGAACAGTGCAGTGGGAGTTCCTGGACGTGTATGTGTTGTTAATGACAGAACTGCAGGGACAGGCAAGGCCAAAGGCACCAGGAGAATTAAATCAAGGTACTTCTGCAAAGGGTGGAGGTGCTGAGCAGCATCTGTGCGTTTGTGTTGTTACCTGGGGTGTATCCCAAGCTCTGGGGACTCTGCAGTGCACCCACACTGTGGGTGATGCTGTGCCCAGTGCTGATGAGTGTTTTGGTGTGCAAGGACAGTTTTCCCTGCAATGCATCAGAGCAGGGAGAGGCAGTGGCTGAGGTAACACAGAGTGTGGGAACCCCTCGGTGCCACTGCAGCCGTGGATGGGGCCGAGGGAGCAGCGAGCAGTGGCAAGGCCCTGCCTTGGGTGGGTGGTGTCTGGGGGTGTGTGAGGCACAAAGGCAATCTCTGGGGTGCCCCATCAGCTGTCTCTGCTCTCCACAGGTGCTGCTGGTGAGCAGTAGTCGCCATCCAGACCGATGGATTGTCCCTGGGGGTGGCATGGAGCCCGAGGAGGAGCCCGGCGTGGCCGCCGTGCGCGAGGTCTGTGAGGAGGTGAGTGCCTTCACCCTGCCCTGCCAGCCCGGCTCCTCTGGGTTTGTTTTCATCACTCTTCCTTCTTCTCCTTGAGGTGGAGAGGCAGACAGGGTCACTGGTGATATCCCCATCCCACGTGGGAGGAAAGCGGAGTCCTAAATAAGAGAACATGGGAATGTAATTAAACCTCTCAGTTGGAATGAGCTTGTCCTTGCCTGATACCTTTAACTGAAAATAAAGTTCAGCTCTAGTCACTTCAGTGTATACATAGTCTCTGCTTCATTTTCTCTGTAAGAGAGCTTTAAAATTCAGCCATACCTTTCTGGACCTGTCTAGTACTTGGGTACAAGGTAGAAATAAACCCCTAGGAGCCACTAAAAGCAATCAAAATATAGGGACCTAGGTATGTTTTTGGTTTAGAATACATAGTGAGGTTTATGTGAGAATAAGTGAAATTGGCCCTAAGTTACCAGCAGCAGTTCCTATAGTGTGCATGGGTTGGCTGGTTTCTTTTCTCTTTTTCACTTGGACCTCTTTCAGGAAGGAGATCAAACAGCAGATCAAACACAGATCAATGGGCTGTAGGGAGAAGGCACATTTTTCTCTTAAAGCTGCTGGAAGAACAATTTTTTTCTTCATAAGAAGTGTAAAGGCAGTAAATAGCAGTTGACTGCAGTGTATGTAAAACATGTCTTTAGAATTTGCTTCTGAATATTAACCAACTGGGGAGATGCTTAGGTTCAGAAATGACTGCATGATTATAGATGGAAGGGCCAAGTAGGTTCACAGTTACATAAGGCAGGATTAAAAATGCTTTTGAGAGGGTTATAAATCTTTGGGCTCTGTGCAGAACAGAAAGCAAGAGCTAATTGATGGGACTTGGGAAGAAGCTTTCTCCTGTAGCTGCTTTTTTGAATTGTCTGGTCTGTGCAGGTTTTTTCCTGAATTATTTGGAAGTACATGCTGCTGTCTAACAAAACTCTGAATATTCAGACTGTTGGACTAACCAAATGTGGCAGATCTCGAGTTGCATGTTTCTCTTTGGATGTTTTAATAATCTAGCAGTTTATCAGAAAGAGATTATACAGTCAAAGTTTATTTTTTAAGTCTCTTTAGGTCCCTCTAATACTGGGAATCGCTGCTTGCAAATTTTATTTCCAGCTTGTAACCCAGCTCCTGCTTTTCCAGTAACTCGGCAACCTTTCAACAGCTTTACAAGCCAAAGTGAGTGTAACCAGAACAATAGAAATATTTTTAGCTGCAGACTCCTGCTTTTCAGCCCAAGCATTATTAATAATGAGGCGATTCGATACACAAGTCCAGGGTTCATTCAGGAGGTGCAGAGCTTTGCCTCTCAACCCTTAAAATAAACGTGCAGGGGCACTCCCCGCGCGGGCAGCGGCGCCCTGGGAGAGCCGCGCTCTTTCCATGACAGCGCTGCTGGAAGGGAGCCCTGGCACGGCCGCGGCCGCGCAGGAACTGGTTTGGGCTGGCTGAGATAATCCCGCTCCTCGGCTGGTGTTCCCTGCTCACGTGGAGCCCTGCCCGCTGCCAGTGTAACTCAAGCCCTGGCAGCCTGGCAGGGCTGAGCTCTGCCCAGCGAGGCACCTCTGCCCGGCTGCTCCCAGCACGGAACGGCAGCAGCTCGGAGCACCGGGAGCACCTGGGAATCACCTGGGCATTCTTGGCTCACCTGGGCAGTCCTGGCTCACCCCTGGCTCACCTGGGTACCCCCAGCTCACCTGGGCACTCCTGGCTCACCTGGGCACCCTTGGCTCACCCCTGGCTCACCTGGGCACCCTGGCTCACCCCTGGCTCACCTGGGCACCCCCAGCTCACCTGGGCACTCCTGGCTCACTTGGGCACCCTTGGCTCACCCCTGGCTCACCTGGGCACCCCCTGGCTCATCTGGGCACCCCTGGCTCGCTTGAGCACCCCTGGCTCACCCCTGGCTCACTTGGGCACCCCTGGCTCACCTGGGCACCCCCAGCTCAACTGGGCACCTCTGGCTCACTTGAGCACCCCTGGCTCACCCCTGGCTCACTCCTGGCTCACCTGGGCACCCCCAGCCTTGTGTGCTGCAGGTGGAGGAGCAGACACGGAGCTGTCTGACATGAGCAGCAGTGCCAGTGGTGCTGGCAGAGCTTTAGGGGTGCGAGGCCTTCCCCCTTTGGGCAGTGCTCATGTGCTGCTGCTGAGAGGCTGCACAGAGAATTATCCCCACATCCCCACCCCGAGCTGTTTGGGGCTGTTTGCTGGGTGCAGGGGGGATGCTGAGAGGATCAGAAGCAGAGACAGGAGCATCCACCTTCCCAGTTCATGCTGTTGGTTTGGCAGGAGGGGTTTCAGGAGGCTGCTGGGAGCCCTTGCTCTCCCTCCCATGTGAATCCAGGTGTTCTGGGGCTGTTTGGAGCTGAGGCTGATTTCTGAGTAGGTTTGAGGTCTCTGCTTTCTCCTGGGACAGCCATTCCTGGGGGCACAGGTTAGCTGAGCAGTCCCAGTTTGTTGCTCTAGATAGGAGAGGGAGAATCCAATTTCCCCCATGGCAATGAGCAATGCTGCTCAAAGCTATGGGAGAAATGTGTGGGGTTTCTTTCCTTGACTTTGGTATTCCTTTTCCAATTTTTGGTAAGAGCCAGTTGGAAGAGCTGTAAGAACTTGTAACCCTTCCTGTTGCTTGTGGCTTTTGAGGATGACAATAGACTGTCTCTTCCCAATTCATTCTCTTTTGCATGGTGTGCATTTTTTTTTTCCAAAACATTCTTCCCTAAATGAACATTTTAACTTCTGAATTCACTGTTTTAATTTTACTGTGTATGTGTTTGGGCTTATCCATGTTATTGCAGAAAGAATTGTCATCTAAAGTTACCTAACTTTTCCCTCTTTCTGTTCCAAAAATGAAATGTTGATTCTGAGTGAAGGCTGTGATCCCTCTGTCCCAGTTTGAGTTCAAGTCCTTGTCCTAGTTTGAGGTAGTCCTTATCTCTATTAGTCTGTACCAGCACAAGTATTAAAGCAGACAGGTACCCACACTTGTCATGCTCCCTGTTGTCTGCATGAAATTGGAAGTGACTGGAGTTGTTGGGCATTGTTTGTGCAGAGTGACAGCAGACACACAGCAGCTCTGGGTCAGAGCAGCCTCTTCAGAAGAAAACTCTTATTTTTGACAGGCTGCTGAGAAGTGCTGTAGTCAGTCTTACAGAGCTGGGGACTCCACGTGTGCTCTAAAGCTCACCTTGTGGAAGGTGTGTGCCCTTTTCAGACAGGTCGTGGTGCTCATGGAGTGTGTTCTTTGCTTAGGAGTCAGGGGTTTTTATGGGTGTGAGCAACTGGTGAACATCATGGCTTAGAAATAGATGCCTTAAACTTATTATAGAGTGACTTTGAAAAAAGCCTCCACACTCATCTGTGACACTCAGCACCAGTTCCCTTTTCACTTAGAGCATTCTTCACATCCTGACCTTTAAATACTTAGTAAATGTCAAATTTTATAACACGGCAGGAGCATTGGTTGTTCTTTTTTCATGGCAGTCAAAAGCCAGATAATCTGTGCTTGATCTGTGATCAAACAGGCAATTGGTGCCAATATCAAGAATAGTCCATCATGGCAGTACTTTGATCTGGTTGCTGGAACTTTTTTTTTCCCCTCTTCTAAACATGCTTTATAGATAATCTTTCCTGTTTCATGTATTTTGTTAGTGATTTAGAACACAGATATTGATATCTTTCAGTGCTAAAATAGGAAGATTTTTTTTTAAAGTACTGCAGGCCCCACAGCTGAACAATGAGGTGATGGCCTTTGAACCCCTCCTAGCTGGTCATACCCAGTGCAAGAGGTGGCTCAAAGTCACTGTCCCTTACCCTGTGTACTCAGACTTCACAAAAACGATTGCAGTATCTGAAAGTTCTTCATTCTGATAGGGAATTTCATTTCTATTTCACACGTGTAGAAGCAAATAAAGGTGTCATGCAGTACTAAATTAGATGAATGAGTCTGACCCTCTCTGAGACAGCAGAGTTTGCCCAGCTGGCCTGGAATCAGCATCCTCCAAACATGTCCACAGCCCTCCTGGGTGGGATTTGCACCTCCAGTAGTGCAGGTCTTAGAGCAAAGATTTGGGTGTTCCACCACAGTTCTCTTGCCCAGCAGTAATCTGTAGTAGATGCAGGCTTTGAGCCTAATAGAGCAAAGTAAAATAGCTGAAATTCCAACCCACATTTTCCTTAGCTCAGATGGAAGGAAATAAAAGCTGTCCCGAGGAACAGATGGTGTTGCTGCAGGCTGCTTTTTGCATCTGACCCCAACTTATTTTCAGCTTTGAAACCTGAACCTGCTGTTCTTGGATGGCTTCAGTAATTTTTCTTTATTAAAACAAGTTGTTCCATGAGCAGCAGAACTAGTAAAGCTTCATTTCCTCCAGGTTTTTGTTCCTTGTCCTGAGCTCCCAGCCCATCCCTCTGGGTGCTCTGGGGGTTTGAAGTGTGTGCTGGGCAGGCAGCTGGCTCTGGCACTGCCTGTGGCTGATGTGCTCTTGCCAGAGCTGCCTTTTCCTCCTCTCCTGAATCCTGGATGCTGATTTAGATCAGCAGAGCTGGGGAAAAGCTCATTTTGCCAGCTCTGTGTGTCCTCTTGTACCTGAGGGTGCCTTTCCCAGGGAATCCTTTCCTGTGATTGCCTTGCTTTGTTTCCAGACTTGCAGTTGGTGCTGGTGCTCTCCTACCCCTGCTGATGGGTTCAGGAGCATCCTCCTGGGATCCTCCTGGGATTCTCCATGTACTTGGAGGATTGCAGAACTTCCAGTGCTTAGAGGGGCACAAAATCAATTGTGCTGCCTCTGCCTCACTCACTGGTCTCACCCATTAATTTACTATGGAGGAGAAAATTCCTGAGTCATCTGCTGCAAATTAAGATTCAGACCCTGCTGCAGTCCTGGGTGAGCCTGGGACTGGGCTTTAACTCCTCAAGAAAATTTTCTTGCCCATGTGAAGGAGGAGATGGGGAGCTAGCCCAGAGAGGAGCCTGGCAGTTCCTTACTGGTTACCAAGCTTGTCTTGTTAGTGATAACAGCTGTAGGTTATTTTTTAGGTGTCTTGGGCAACTTCTATGTTAGAAATTCATGTGAGACTGTGAATTCCACTTCCATGCTTGTTTGTGCCATTGTACAGAGACCAACTCTCCTGTTGGTGTGGGAATTTAGTGCTCTATCAAAAACAGGTGGGATGACAATCCTGTTGGTGTTGGGTGTCCTGTATGTTGTCTTTAAAATCCACTGGAGAACAGGCTGGGAGAGGCATTGGCCTCCAGGAGCAGTGGCTGATGTGTTTTGCAGGCTTTGGTGAGAACTTTATAAAATGAGCCCAATTTTTTTTTTTTAACCAAACCATTCTTTTATGTCGCCATTTAAAACTGCACATGAGAAGTTTGTGTGTGAAGCAAAGCTTAGAGCTTTCTCCAGTTGTGTGATGATAATTCAACATGATTTCTCTACAAGACTTGTTTGTCTTGGCATCGCTTTTTGTGCCTTTTTGGGCAAATAAGACCAGGCAGGACAGAGCAGGAGGATCCTGGTTTGAGGACAGCATTATTTCCATCATCTCTCTTTACCAGCACAGAAGGAAGGGCTCCTCACCTCCCTCTGCTACTTCCAGCACAGTTCTAGAACTGGGATAAACTGCCTGGGAGGCTGCTTGAGCAGAATTCATCCTTCGTCTCCAGGTTGGCCAGTTGCCTGGAGATAAATTTATTTCTAGTCAGACTTGAGAGTTCACTAAACCATCACAACAAAATCCCTGGCTTCTGATGCAGTGCCTACAGGTAGGGAGAGCAGAAACTCAACAACCTTTTCCAGAAACCAGTAAAGCATTGGTTTAAGACAGTCATTTTCCAGAAATATTTGATTCTGCTTCACCTTTTAATGCATTCATGTCCATATGATGTGAAGGTGGAAGCCTCCAGTTCCTCCCTGTGTTTCTGCTGCCTGTTGAACACGGCTGAGCTAAAAATAAATCCCAGTGCTGAAGGAGTTCCTTGAGGGAAATGCATTTGAAGCATTTACATTCCAGATGCCTCGGGAGAGGGCTGAGGCCAGGTCAGCAGGGTTGGCAGAGGAGGTGGAATCCTCAAAGGTCAGCGGGCACCGACCTGCATGGAATTGCTGCTCCTCCATGGGGCTGCTGCTCACTCCAGAAATAGCCCCAGAGTCACAGGCAGTGAGGCACCTCTGGGCCCAGCAGCATGTCACAAATACTGGTGAGACAATAAAGCTTGTGTCCAAAAATGAAATGGGAGATTCAAGTTGATTCACTTCCTAGAAGTGAGTGCATTACCAAAATGATTTCTAGATTTCTGCTTAGTGAGGCACCTCCAAACCCTTTGCTCCTGGGGCAGTTCCACATCATCAGCTCACTGGAAGCAGGAGGGAGGTGTTCTCTGGCTGGATTCTCTGGTACCTGTTCATGCAATAGGCTGGAACTTCACCAGGAAAATTGTCTCATTAAAGAAAATTCTTCCTTTCTGACAGCACGAGACTGTGCATCAGCTGGCCAGTAGGACAGAGAATTTGTTGTAGCATTAATGAGACTCAAACAATTTTTGTTTTAAAAAAAGAAGCCTGGCATAATCATATCTCTGTATCTCATCTGCAAGAGGCATAATTTCCCTGGGCTGTTCATGGGATGTGTTCCAGCTGCTGGAGACGGAGCCAGCTCTACCTCCCAGTTGTGGCTGGGTCGTGTGCCAGGCTGTGTGGGTTGGTTCAGACCTGTTAAATCATGGAGCAAGATCCCATCTTGTCTGTAGCACTTGAGTTCCAACCATTTACAGTCATAAAGCAGAGGGAATATAAAGCAAGGGCAGGAGAGTGGGCTGAGATTTTGCACAGAGAGTGGAGGAGGGTGGGGAGGGAGCCAGCAGAGAGGTGCCAAAAGGGACACCAAATGTGATGGAGTGGGACATCCTCTGTAGTATTCAAACAGACAAAACTGTTGCTTAGATCTCTTGATTTGTGTCTCTGCTTGATTCAAGAGCTTTATTTGAGTGTGCATCTGCCCTTTGTGTTATATCCAAACCTCCCTAGTTCCTGCTGCCAGGGCCACATCACAGCATTTTGTGTTTATACTGGCTGGTTTCAGGTATGTGCAGGACACCCCTGAAATACCTGGGAGCTTTCACATCACTCTTGGGATGTCTTACACATACTTTATTTCCTTAAACTCTGATTTTGAAGGGGTAAAACTGCCAAACCCCAAAGCAAATATTCCCCTTGCTCAGGCTGTAATAACCTTCAGAGGAGATTCTGGTCACGAGGACTGTATTGGTATGCAAGGAGTAACTCCTCAAATATTTCTTCTTCCCCCAGATTGAATTCAAAATTGTTTGAATGTAGGAAAACAAGAGAAGAAAACCCTGTGAATGCTTGGATGTTGAGCACTCAGGATACATTTCTGTTTTTTTGCCTTGTGAATGTGTTGCTTCAAGACAAGCAGAATTTTAGAGCGTTTGCTTCCTGTCCTAAAGGAACTGGTCCTGCACAACAAGTAGGAAACATGTACTGAGCTGTTGTTAAAGCATGTTTCTTTTCTCTTTGAACTTCCCTAGGCTGGAGTGAAAGGGACGTTAGGAAGATTAGTGGGAATTTTTGAGGTAAGTTTCAGACGTGGACACTGTGAAATTTTGTTGCAAAAAATCATCTTGGAGTAACAATGGCTCTGCAGGGCTGTGGAGTGAGCCTTGCTGGTAAATAAAAACACACCTGCCCAGCAATTCTGATCTTTGCAGTGGGTGAAATCACTGGTGATAACTGGTGTGGCTGAATATTCTTGGTGCTGCCAAAAGGGGGGAGTGGCGTCCCCCCTTCATTTGTGGCACTCACAGCCACACCTGGCACAGTTGTGTGACCAGATGTGGCTCTTCTTGCTGCTGTTCTGGTACTGACTCCTTCAAACTCGTGTGAACCAGGTCAAAACCTTCCCAGCTGAAGAACTAATTTGTAAGCACATCAGTCCACAAACCACTGCCCCACAGATCAGGAACTACACTTTTAGGTGTCCCTATCAACACTTTGAGACCTCTCTGATTTAAAAATTTAAAATTTAAAGCAGTTTTTAGTAGCTAAGAATGAGCTGTGCTGTGGGAGGAGCTGCACCCAAGGTGGGCAGTTTGCATCTTGCAGCAGCCCAGTGCCCTCCTGCCTAGGAAGGTTTGTTGTGGCTGTTGGTTGGTGCTTACTCTGTCCCCTTTGCCTTCCAGAACCGGGACAGGAAGCACAGGACTTATGTTTACGTACTCATCGTCACCGAAGTGTTGGAGGACTGGGAGGACTCTGTCAATATTGGTAAGCTTGGTGCATGCTGCATTAACTGATGGAAGGAAAGCACAGGTCAGCTCAGCATCCCTCTGGGACCTGGAGTCTGTGGGAGTGTCGTTGGGAAAAGTTGCAGTGCTGTGTCCTTTGGTTGCTTGGGAAAAAAGAATTGTGGTGAAATTGATGATTCGTCAGCTCTGTGGCCCAGGAGAAGCCAAGGGAGTGTCCAGCTGCCTCTGCAGTAATTTTGTCTTTAATTCTTGCACTGGATGGTACCAAGCAAAGATGAAGAACTGTCCTGTCTGATTCTAGAGGAAATACATGTGAGCAGTGTGGGTTAATCATTCCTGTTACCTTTGAAACCTTTGTGTTTCAATTGGATTCCCAAGTGAAAATGAACCTGTTGTTGCCACGAGGTTTGTGACTGCACTGCAGCAAATGGAACGTGACTCCCCTCAGGCTCTTTATGGAAAGAGCAAGAACTGAGAGCTGTCCACAGGAAACTGAAGTCCATTTGCAAACTGATGGAAATTGGGTGGTGCTTGGTGTGTGTGTGTTGTGAGTTGTCTTGAAATGAGCATCTGGCTTGACTAGAAATTGCAGAAATAGCAGAATAATGGGGTTTTTTTAAATTAAGACATGTGAGACAGGGGATGTACTGCCCTAAACAAACACCTGTCCCTGGGGATGGGGAGCTATCAGTGTGGGGTTAGAGGGGGAGGCCCTTGAGATCAGAAAACATCATTCTGTTACATCTACTGATTTCTCTCTTTGCCCCCAGGAAGGAAAAGGGAATGGTTTAAGATAGAGGATGCCATAAAAGTTCTGCAGTATCATAAACCAGTGCAGGCCTCGTATTTTGAGACCTTGAGGCAAGGCTGTCTGGCCAACAACGGCACCCCGGTGATGAGCACGCCGTACTCCGAGAGCTCCGTGTCCGACATCAGATGACTGACGAGGTCCCTGCCAGAGCAATTCCCTAAAGCAGACTGAGACCTGGATTTCCCTCCCCTCCCCGTTTCCATGCCTCCTCCCTCACACCAGGCATGGGGCAGAGCAAGTGTTCAGAGTGCTGCGATTTAGTGCAAGGTGGGATGATTTTTTTTTTCGTTGTTGTTGGCTTTTTTTGCTTTTTTTTTTTTTGTTTTTTTTGAATCTGTATTTTGTAAAATACATTTTGTGCATGAAGTGCCCCTTTCCCGGTACTCCGCTCCACGGCCTGGAGGCTGCCAGCCCCACATCTGCCTTGTGCTCTGAAGTGTCCCAAGTGTCCCCTTCGTGTCACCCCAGCCAGAGCCACTTTTTTTTTTTTTTTTTTTTTAATTAAAAGACTTCCAATGTGAGATCAGCTCTTCAAGTCTTAGTCTGTACTGTAAGGTGCTGCTCAGACCCATGTGGGGATTACTCGCAGCACATCTGTATAAACTTTTTTTTTAGATGGAGGATCTAACATTTTAATTTTGCGGGAGTTGTTTTTTTTTTTAATCCTGGTCTGCTTCTGAAAAGAAGGGTTCATAATTAATCTGTTTGCCTTTTGTTCTGTTTTTTAAAAACACACATTCTGTGACAGTGCTAGTGGCTGGGCCAGTTTACTCCCCAACCAGTATCTCCCGATTTAGTGCAGTGACACTTGAAGTTGAGGGCAGAGTTCGGATCACCTGCAGACATCCCTGCAGACATCCCTGCGGCTTTTCCGGCAGCTTCCACCAACGTTTCTGCATTTCCATCCGAGGGAAACCACACGGAGCTGGTCTGGAGCCGCTGGCCAAAAACCAAACAGCCTCAGCAACGCCGCGATAGCGCCCTGTGGGATCGGGGCTGCAGGGGGGGTCGGACGGACAAACGGACAAACTGCAGTGAGGCTCAGCAACGCTGTCCCTGCTCCCGCTGCGTCCTGCTCGTGTCTCTCTTGTCCACATGCCTTACGCCGTGCTGAACTGGACACTTGGGGTTTGTGCTGACCGCGCTCACCGAGCGTCGCCGCCGCGCTCGGAGAACCGCGCGCGCGTCCCTGAAGAGAAATCCCGGGGGGAAAATTCAGGTGTTGAGTCTCTTGTCCTGTGGTTCTGCAGCACTTACGGTGGCACCGTGGAGCGTGCTTGAAGTGTGCCCTCCGTGAAAGGTACAGCTGCCTCCTGCAGGCAGCATTCCCGGGGGAGCGGCACAGGAGAGCTCCCCGATGCGCCGGCACACTTCACTTGGGGGTTTGTTGTTTTATTGCTGTAAGTTTCATGCTGTCTTGATTTGCCAACAGTGTTGTCTAGTTGGGAAATAAAATGGGAAGGGTTGGGGTTGGGGGGGGTGGGTTGGGACAGGTACAAGTTTTGGGAGGGGCATTAATTAATCCCTGGCTTGGGACAAGAAGTGGTTGCTGAGTTCAGTAACTTCTCCTTTGTCAGAGCAGAGCCAAGATGTGAAATTAAATCTGCAGTACTTTTTTTTTTTTCCTTTTTTTTTTCCTGCTCTTTATTTAACAAAAAAATATTCTAATAAACACTCACTGTTCTGGAGTTTCCTCTCTTCCTGAGAAGCGCTTACAATATGAAAATCTCATAGAAATATCCATGGAGCCTGGGACAAGGGGGAATGGTATCCTTGCTGGTTTGGCAAGAAGCTGTTCATTTTAAGATCCTTTTCTGTTCCTTTCCTTGTTCTCCCTGCTTTCATCGGTGTGGAGTAGCAAGGCCAAAAGCAGTGCCAGTGATCGCTGACATGGAAAACCACGCGTAAGGAACAGCCCATTATTCAAGGAGTAGCTCAAACCCAAGCGTCTGGAATTGAGCCCAAATTACACCAGTTCAGCTCACTTCAACTTAGAGACGAATGTACAATCCTTTCTCACTATGTGCTGGTCAGCCTGAACCAAACTCTCAAAAGGGCTTGAATATTCTATCTGGAAGTGTCCAAGAAATTCCCAGAGTCGCTGTCCCCGTGCCCTGCGAGGCACCTGACACAGCCATCTACTGCCTTCAACGAGTCTTGGTCTCTACTGTACAGATTAGTATGTTGGAAATGCTTTGCAACAAAACAGCTGGTACTCCTGAAAGAGTAACTGCAGTTTTAATATCAGCAGCATGCACACTTTTGTTTTTAAACTAAAAATGTTTTTACAGGGCTGTTAAACTGACAATTTAGGGTAGAATATTGTTAATGACTTGCTAATGGCTTATTTGTTTGGGTCAGAAAAAATAAATTGTGCCAAGAAAGTGTTTTAATGTGGCATGGATTGATGCTGTTACCACAGAGTGGCTGATGTAACTGGAAATGGCTCCTGGGGCAGGAACAGCCTTGATGGAAGAGATGCAGATTTCAGACCAGGCCTGAGCCCCGTGCTCCCTGAACCTCTCCCTGCACCACACAGTTCCCATCTTCCTCAGCATCTGAGGTTCTCTCTAGAGCTCGTACAGCTGCACCCCCAGCAGTTGGAGTGGTTTTATCTAAACAGGTGTTGATTGGTTTGGGATGAGCGTTGCCCTGTCTGTGAGAGGGGAGCTGTGGGAGGGTGGCTCTGGTTCTGCAGCCTGGTCAGTGCTCCTTGGTGTCTCTGCTGGGACCACTGAGTCCCAGGGGATGAGCCTGGGGCTCCCAGCTGTGCTAAAACTGGTGCTGTTCTGAGCTGGTACTGTTGGATAGTGGGATTCTTACCTCAGCTGGCCTGACCCTATGTGAGGTGTCACTGTGTGTGTCAGCATCCCCTGGGAGCAGTTCTCAGCTGGCTCTCAGCCTGGCTGTGCTCTCTGGGCTCTGCTGGGAGCTGGGTGCAGCACAAGGGTGTCCCCAGGCACCCAGCGAGGTGCAGCAGCCCTCTGGTCCCCCCTCCTGGCAGGTGTTGAGTGCTGGTTTGGGGGGTGAGGTGAGGAGGGGCTGCTCTTCATCACCCAGCTGATGGAAGGAGGCAGAGCCTGAGGGCTGCACCTCAGGGCCCCTCACCCTGCCCAGCACCCAAACCTGCTGCAGCACCTCTGCCCTGGTGCTTGGGGCAAGGTGGGAGCTGGGTTTGGGGCTGGAAGGAGCAGCAGCAGCATTCCCACCAGCTCTGTTCCTGTGTAGGTGGATGCAGTGAGCTCTTCCCTACTCTCCTGTGGAGCTCTGAGGCAGCTCGTTCAGCCTGAGCTGGAATGTGCCTTAAAGCAAACTCTGTAAAGGGAAAAATTGAAAAGGGGTTGGAATCTGCAAGTGTTGCTTTTTCCCTTGTGTGGCCACAAAGTATTCAGTGGCTAAAAATGTGGGTAGGGAATGTCAGGAATCCTCAGTTCCCTTCCCGGATCTAGCAGAGGCTTTGGGCCTTTGCCTCAGCTTTTCCATGCAGAAGCTGTGTTCAGCATTCCACAGCGAGCAGGGATCAAAATCCTGGAGGCTGCACAGGTCCAGCGAGTACCCTCTGTACAGAGCTGTGGGTTTTCCTGCCTGTTGTCTCTGTTTCATCCCAAATTAACCTGTTGGTGTTTTCACACAGCCGGATGCAGCATCCATACAGGAACCACTGGGGCTTGGTGAGGGGCTGGTTTGGGGTTTGACCCTCCCAAGTGGAGCCTGTGATGGGGGGATGGAGCTGCATCTTCAGCCAGACCTGCCCCAGGCAGTGACTGTGGCAGTGTGAGGAGCTTTTCCCTCTGCCTGCTCTGCTCTGGCTCCAGGCTGGGTTTTCCCTCCTGGCTCTGTTGTTCTCCTCAGTAATGGCATCATCTGGTGGCTGCAGCCCTTCAGGGACGTGGTGACCTCATGGCTGGGGTGTCCCTCAGCTGCTCCCTGAGCCCCTGACAGGCACAGGGTGTGATCTTCATTTTCCTAACCTTGGAATGAACGAATCCAGCTGCTCTGGGCTGTGGAGATTCTGAGTGCTGTGCTGGGGTAGTGGTAGGGGTCTGTACAGAACTGAAGTGGAGCTGGTGAGAAAGAAACTGAACTGGATTGAAGTTGTATTTAGGAGATTTATAAATCTCTCTTTGGTGCTAGTCCATAGAGGTTTTTTCATTGTTTTGTTTTTGGTTTGGTTTTTTTTTTTTTTGGTGGGAAGATGGGAATTTTGATGTTATACTTGATGAATTTGCTCTAGAATTGCCTCAGAAACCTGGGGAGGTCTGAGAGTGTTTGTTGAATTTCCTGTGTGTCCTATTTTATATTTATTAAATCAGAAAATCTGGAATGATCACTTTGCATTTGCTGCTCAGTCCTTCCATGAGCTCTGTGTACGTGGGAGGCTCCTGGCAGTCCCCTCAAATCAGGAGAAGGGGACCCCAGACCCAGCTAAGGGATGAATGCCCAGGGTGCATTGTCCAGCCTCCTGTCCATAGGCGTGTTTGAAGAGGCTTCTCCATTCCTCCCTAAAACAAGGCCTCTCCATGCTTGGTCAGAGCTGTGGGGTTTGTCTGGTTTATGTCTGAGCTGGCACTTTGACCTCACCCCCACCTGCAGGAGCAGCATCGAGGGTCTTCCTCTGTTGAGTTATGTGTGAGAGGGAGGCCATCACTGTCTTTAAAAGAGTGAAAATTTGAAAAAAATAAAATTGGTGGGTGCAGTTTGCCGAGAGTGTGGGCTGTAATCTAGTGCCAACCAATAAACACGCCAGTATTTCACACAGCTCTGCCTCCTGCCTGGTCTCTCCATCGTGGGGGAACTCGGAGATTGGGCAAGTGTCACCCAAGGAGAAAGCTCTGCCTGCAGTGGCTTGGGACAGCCACAGCCTGGAAGAGGAACTGGAGGGATGTCACCAACAGCCTGGTGTTGGGATGGGCTCTGAGGGGGCATGGAAGAGGTGGAAGGATGTCACCAACAGCCTGGGGTTGAGATGGGCTCGCTGATGGGGCATGGAAGAGGAACTGGAAGGATGTCACCAACAGCCTGGTGTTGGGATGGGCTCGCTGATGGGGCATGCATCCTGCAATAAAAAGGGGCATTTTAAGGAGAGAGCCTCGAGGAGCCTCTGAATGTGCTCCCACCTCTTTCACAATATCCTCCCCACAAAATAGCCGAATGGAGCCTGCACCGAGAGCACCAGCACTGCGTGGTGCCACTGGGGCTGCCTGCCTGGCCACAGCAAGGCGATCTCCATCATTTCCCTGCAAAACAAACCAGTCCTGGTGCGGATGCCCATCCCTAAGCGAGCCTGTACAAATTCTCTTCGGGATCTGCTGTGTCCCGGCTCCTCCCGCAGCACACACGGGGCTGGTGCGCCCCAGCCCCGCTCTGCAGCTCGGCGGGAGCCCAGGGCAGAATTAATCCGGGCTGACGGCGGCGTTAATGCCTGAGCGGGCAGAGCCGGGGCGGCTGCGGCCCCGCGGGGACCGCGGCACCCCCGCCCCGGCCTTTCTGGGCGGATGAGCAGCCGCAGGGATGCGCTGGCTGGAAATCCGGCCACTTGCGCTCAGCTGCTTAAACGGGAGCTTAGCGGCTCAGCAAAGCTGTCCCCAATTATGTGCTGGGGGCCGAGGAGCGCAGGGGAGGGGGGTGCTGGCTCACAGCGGGGTTTGGGGCAGAAATAAATACCCTGTGTTGCTATTCCGGCTTTGTCCCCCTGGCTGACACCCTGTACACCCCGGTCACAAAGGTGCCTTGTCCCCAGGATGGGAGGCGATGCTGCCCTCAGCCCTCCCGACATCCTTCCCCACCCTAAGGTTAGCAAGGGGGAGATTTCCCCAGGGATGAGCAGGTCCTGTGCTGCCCCAGCTTTTTCTCCCCTTTTTCCCTCATCTGGGTGCTCTGGGAAGCAGTGGACTGGTACAAATAAAATGTCCACGTGGATTGGTAAAAAAAATAAATATCTGGGGATGCTGCAGGTGACCTGGGCTGGCTGTGGCCATGTGGAGGGGCTTGGTGGCCCCCAGTCTCCTCCCAAGGATGCTGCTTCCCCTGGAGCACGCATGCTCCTCCTGGCCATGTGCTCCCACTCGCTCATGCTCTCCAAGGAGCTTTCCTAGAAATTGATGGATTTATTTTTAGCCCCGGCACAGCAGGGTTCAGCTGGGAGGGGATGGGCAGCGGTGGATGGTGGCAGCATGGAAGGCTCCCGAGGTGTCACTGCTGGGTTGGGAGGGACTGGGGGTCCTGTCCCACTCTGTGGTTCTCCCATTGCAGTGGTGAACAGGGGCTGGTTTGGGAGGGGTTTCTGGGGCAGGGGGAGTCAACACAGAAGGAGACCAGTGCCACTGTTGGGAAGAGTGGGCTCAGCGTGGGCTGGTGGGGCCAGTGGCACCCCTGGGGACAATGGGACACCAGGAACAACAGCAGTTGGCCACTTTCAGGACAGGTGGTGCCCTTTTCTGTTTTAGAGAGGGGAAAATAACTCGGAATGGGCTGGGGATGAGGTAAGGCAGCAACGCAGGGATTGGTATAGGTAGAGGTGCAGGCAGCGGTGCAGGCAGAGGTGCAGGCAGGGTACAACTGGATGTGCCATGGGCAAGTTCATCCCAGAGGCTGCAGACCAGTTGCTGCTCCTCTCTACCAGCTCAGGAGGCTCTGGATGCTCCACAGGGCTGAGCCCTGCCCTGCTGCCAGCCCAGGGGCTGTGTCCCCCCAGCCCCGCCATGTCCAGGCCCCTCTTTCACCCCATTCCCCCGATGATTATTTTTTGTCGCTGTTGGGAAGCGCAGTGGGGCCCGGTGCTCCCTGGTGTCCCCCGCTCCTGCCTGACCCACTTAGCGGCACCATCTGGTCCCCGCGGGCAAAGCGGATTAGCCCTGCGGCCGGGATCAGGGCTGGGGCGCTGCCACCGCTGCGGGTGACACTGCCGGCACTGTCACAGCCCCTGCCAAAGACCCCCAGGGTCCAGCCTGGGGGAGAGCGGCCACGGCAGGAGCCCCACAGCAGCCGCCAGTGTGGGTGACCCTGCCCGCGCTCCTGGCACCCCTGAAACCCGGCCATCCCCGGCCCTGTGGGATGGTTGTCTCCCACCACACCCACACATCCATCCATCCATCCATCCATCCATCCATCCATCCATCCATCCATCCATCCATCCATCCATCCATCCATCCATCCATCCCTCTCACCCAAACCCCCAGCTGGGCACTCTCCTTGCCCAGATGTTCAATTCCCCCATCCCTCCCTCCATCTATCTGCCCACTCCTCAGCTCGCCTTTCCTTGTGCCCCCCGCAACAGGGGTCTTTTCTTCCTTTCTCCCGATTTTCTCCCCCGTTTTTCCCTTCCTGGCTCTCCCGGTTCCCATTTTTCTGTTTTCCCTGCGTTTCTCGGCCCTGTTTCCTTTCTCCCCTCACGCGTTTTCCCGCCCCCCCCGCCCGGTCTTTGCCGCCCCCTGCCGGCCGCGTGCCGCCACAGCCCCGCCCCTAAGCCCCGCCCATTATCCCTTCGCCCCGCCCCCTGCCGCGCGCGCGCTCGGCCCCGCCCCGCGCCCGTCACGCGCCGCGCGGGTTCCGGGTGCGGGCGGCGCGCGCAGGTGGGCGGGGCGGGGAGTGGCGCGCGCGCGGGGATCCCCGGACGGGGAGGGGGGGGCGAAAAGAGGGGGGGACCCCGGGGCATCCCGAACGGGACCAGGAGGAAAGGGGGAAATTAGAGTGGGGGTCCGGGGTCCGAGGGTGTCCCGGGCACAGCCCAGTGCGGGGGTCCCTCCGGTCCTTCCGCTGGTGAAGGCGGAACCACCCCAGCCCCAGCTCTGCAGGGACGGGGATGCGGGGTGACCTCCTCCCCGCCACGGGGTGACACCGGGAGGGGATCATTACCGGGTAGTTGGTTATTACCGGGCGGGGAGTGGGTTATTATCTGTGCGCTGGTCATTCCCGGGCTGTGGGTCATGCAGGGGCGGTGAATTCCCGGGGTACGGGTCATTCCTGGGGTGAGCATCATTCCCGGCCGGTGGGTTCCCGGGGTACGGGTCATTCCCGGGGTGGGAGATCATTCCCGGCGGTGAATTCCCGGGGTAGGGGTCATTCCCGGGCGGTGGGTCATTCCCAGCCGGTGAATTCCCGAGGTGCGGGTCATTCCCGGGGTGGGAATCACTCCCAAGGCCGCCTGTGGCTTGCAGAGCTCCCGTCCGTGGGGCCGGGCAGGCGCGTCCCCCCCAATGCGGGCAGGAGCCGGCGCTGGGCCATGAGCAACGCCACGGCCCCCACGGCCCCGGGCGCGGCGGGGGACTCGCTGGTGGGCTCCGTGCTGGGGCCCTTCCTCCTCCTCACCCTCCTCGGTGCCCTCCTGGCCGCGGTGAGTGCTGGGGCTGGGGGCTCCGGGGGTGCCGAGCCCAGCGCGGAGCCCCGCGCCGCTGATGCCTTTCCCCGCAGGTGATGTACGTGAAGAAGAAGCGCAGGTGAGCGGGGCCGCGGGGCCGGGGGCTGCGGGGAATGCGGGGTCAGCGCTCACCGGAGACCCCCGGCAGGTCCGACCGGCTGCGGCACCGGCTGCTGCCCATGTACAGCTACGACCCTGCTGAGGAGCCGCCCGAGTCCGAGCAGGAGCTGCTGGTGGAGGCCGAGGAGGCTCAGGTGGGTCGCCGTGCTGGGAATTGGCGTTTATCCAGTTTTTCCATGAAAAATTCAAGGAAAGCAGCAGCAAGTGAGGTACCTGTCCCGAGGGAACTCTGGGAATCATTGAGGTTGGGAAAGGCCGCCAAGAATGCCGAGTCCGACCTCGAGGGAGTGGGGCTTTGGGTGTAGAGCAGAGGTTTTTGGGAGGGTTGGGCTGCGTGGGCAGCGCCTTCCCCACCCGCTGCCATGCCTTGGGCTGCAGGTATGTCCCTCTGTGTTGCAGGTGGTGCCCGGCTGGGGGGGACCCTCGCCCCCTTGGCCCCCGCGCAGGGACTGGAGGGCCTGACCCTGCCTGGAGCACCAGGACCGGATCCTGACCGCGGGAGGGAAAGGAGCACGGGGGCAACACTGGTTCCATCACCCAGAACGGGCAGGATGTGCCCACAGTGGTGCCACGATGCCACAGCGGCTGCCCCCACTTCTGAGCACTGACCAGGATGGGACATCTCCTACCTCAGTGCCTGGTTTGGCCTTTTTTTTTTTTTTTTTGCTTGAACTGCTCCAGCAGCCCCTTGGAAAGCCCAGGAGGGCCCACAGGGGCTGGCAGACTGGCAGGGAGCAGCAGGTTCTGCTGGCACGGGATGCCTGGGGGAAGATAGGTAAATAAACGTGTTTCTGCCTTGGTCCCGAGGCTCCGAGTGGGGCTGGGGGTTCCTGGCCTTGGGTGGGAGTTTGGGGGGCAGCAGGGCTCTGCCTGTGTTTCCATCAGCAGCTCATCCCCGTGGATGGCTGGATGTCCCTGTGGAGGAGATGCCCCGGGAGGAGCCAGCCCTGCCCACCCTACCCGGGGCCCGGGGACAGAGGCGGTCACAAACATCCATAAAATGTTTTATTCAAGTAACTGCAAATAGGAACCCAAAAGGTCGTTAACAGTGAACCAAAAAAAAACCCAAACCAAACCCCGATCCTCTCCCGCCGGGGCCGCCCGGCACCGACCTCCGGTCCCGCTGCAGCCGTCGTGCTGGGGCAGAGGGGCAGGGGGAACATCCCATGGTCCTCCCACACCTCTGCCCTGCCAGCCTCGATCCCTTGAAGCAGCAGAGCAAACTAGACCTCAAAATAACAATTAAAAAAAAAAGAAAAATGAAGCCCAAAAAAAAGGGGAAAAAAAAAAATACCCCACAGCCCCCAGCAACACCCCGAAAACAGGAACCACCGAGCCCACGGTGCCCTGGCAGCGCAGCAGCACGCCTGTGAGTTCAGAGAGTGGAACTTAAATATCCAGAGGTAGTTGTGAATGAAAGGAAAAAAAGTACTCAACAAAAAAATATATATATACCAGAACCTATGAGGAGAGGGCTGCCCAGAGCCAGCCGTGCCCGGGCACCCCTGGGGACTTGCACCCCTTGGGGTGGGCACCCCAGGGATGGGCTCCCTTGCTGTGGGAGCTGCTCCCACACACAGTGCAGTCACCCAGGACTGGGGGGACCAAGGGGGTTGCCCGGGGTAGCAGCAGGCCAGAGCAAAGGTCTAATGCATTTTTTTTTGGGGGGGGGGGGGGGTCTCATCTTCACTGCCCCCCCATCTCTTCCCTGCAGAGGCCCCAGGGCAGAGCCCAGTGCTGGGGGGGGCAGCCAGCACCCACTCTGGGTGAGATCACTGCATGGGGGGCAGCGAAGGTGGGGGGTGCCAGCCCCGGCTCTCTGCCATGATCCCCCTTTCCAGTGGGGCTGCCCTGAACCCCAGGGCTGGGGAGGGGGAGCTGGGGCAGGTGCCCCCCCCGGGCGGGGGCTGCGGGGGCCGCCCGGGTTGGGCCATTTTCCAGTGCTGCCGTTGTCTGAGGGTGAGGAGGGGAGCGGAGGAGGGAGGAGGAGGAGGAGGAAGCCAGGGCGGCACAGTGGGTCTCTCCCCACCCCCCTCCCCCGGCCGCTGCGGGGCCGTCGGGCGATGAGGTAGCGCCGGTTCGGGAGGTGTCACTGCTCCTCCTCGGATGACTCCTGGGAAATGTTCACCTCCTCCTCGTCCTGCTGCTGCAAGGCAAGGGAGCGTGGCCGGGGGGTGTCAGGGGGCGCAGCCCCACTCCAGTGCCCCTTGCACCAAGGGCTGGCCGGGCACATCACACCCCTTGTGCAACAAGGGGAAACTCAGCTGGGTCCAAGGACCGGCCCTGACCTCAGCACGGAGGTGAATCCCAGGTGAGAAACCCCCGGGTGGGCTCACAGTGAGGAGGGGAGGTCACTCCCCCAGTACACCTCTGAGAGGGACCACGGTCCCCAGGGGGGTGGTGGCAGCTCCAGGTGTCCCTGTCCAGCCCCGGGTGTCCCTGTCCAGCCCCCAGGCCGGGGTGGGCGGCCGTGACCGGTGACTCAGGGCTGAGTGAGCCTGAGTCACAGCAGCCCCCGCTTCCTCCCGCTCCATTCACAAAAACGCCACCGCGCCTGCCAGAGCGGGACACGGTGTCCCGGCACGGCCCCGCTGCCGGCACGGGACAGGCTCCTCCCACACCCCCCTGCACGGCTGCACAGCCTGGGGTCCCCAAACAGCCCCCGGCACCGTGACACCGGCACGGGAGACCCCAGGATGGCATCCCGGGTTTGCAGCCCTGGCTGGCATCAAGCCCTCGGCTCTGCCAGGAATTTCAGTGGGAAAAGGAACAAAATCTGGGACAGGCAGGGAAAGGAGATGAAAGTGTCCGGGCACCTGGCACCCGCCTGAGCTGCAAACCAAGGGGGAAAGGAGGAAAAATGGAATGGAGGAGGGGAAGCTCAGGGAAGGAAGGGGATGGCTGCACCCGTGGGCTGCAGGAATGCTGTGCACAGGGACCCGGGCAGGCGCAGGCGTGTGCCAGCACGTCCCCAGGGCAGGACCAGCCAGGCAGCGCTGCTCTTGGGCCCATGGGGAGGTAGGGTGGGCAGAATTCCTCAAACCCACACCTCTGCAGGCTTCAGAGCCCACTCAGTGCAGTGTCCTACTTGCTCAACTGCTCTGAGCTCCTCCAACCCGACAGCTTCCACCCCACACTCGTGGGGCTCTCTGGGGAGCTGCTGTGCCCCCAAAGTGCCCAGTGCCCTGCCAGGGTGGATGGAGAAGGGAAAAGCCTGCTCACCGATTTTTTGGGTCGCCCTCGAGGTTTCCTCCCTGGTGTGACTGCAGCTTTCTGAGCCAGGACAACAAAAAAGGCATTTTGGTCAGGCTGTCCCCGGGATGCTGGTGGGGGTGGGCGGTGCTCCCCGTCCTCCCACTGTGATTCATCACCCCAGTGGCATCTCCTGGGGTGCTGCTGCCAGCCCCCCGAGCCCCCCCAGCCCCGGGATGCCCCTGAGTCACGAGGTGGGTGCAGGATGTGAGTCGCGTGTTTTGCAAACAGGTTTATCTCGGGTGTCCTGCTGCTGACACACGGCCCCCAGCTCCCCCACCCTCCTTGGGCCGGATTCCTCCCCCCATCCCCACCTCTGAGGCAGATCTGCCCTGAATTGTCCATAACTGAGCTCAAACAGGACCTGCTGTGGTGCCAGCACCCAGCTGGAGCAGCCTGCCCCAGGTACCTACCCTGCCCTTTGGGGTGGCCTTGTTTTTACTGCCCTTCGGCCGTCCACGGGGTCTCTTGGGGGTCGGGGCCTCGCTGGGCTCCTGCTGGAGGGAGAGCACAGGGGGTTTGCATGCCCAGAGTGGTTCCCAGCACAGCCTGGGAGCCCCTGCAGACCCTGCCAGGGCAGGGATGCTCCCATGGGGTACTGGGAGCACTGGTCACACTGGGATTGGTGATCAGACACCAGGCACAGGCTCCTGTGTGTCCTTCAGCTGGGCACAGGTGACCTTTTCCACCCCCAGCATCACCCACTCAGCCCAGCTGGACAATCCCCATGGCCCCTCAGCCCAGACCCTGCTTGCTGTTGGTGCTGCAGCTGAGGAAGAAGTGTCAGGGAAGGCTCAAATCACCTTTTCTGTAGGAAAATGATGTGCACAAACCCCACCTACCTCAGGGTGGAGGGGGGGCTGAGCAGGGTTTGGTACTATAAAGGCTCCAGCAGCATCTTATCTCTCTGAGCAGCTTTTGCTAATGGGGCTTTAATTAGCCTGTCTGCAAAGGCAGGTTCAGCAGGGCCTGGGGAGGGGCAGGAGAGCCCCCAACGAGAGCCGGGAGCTCTGGGGGGGCTCTGGAGACCCCCAGGAAGGGCTGCAGAGCTGCTGGTGAGCCCTGGGGAGGGCTGTACTGGGGGTGTCCCCAGCCTGGGGTGTAGATGTGGGGGGGTTTCCTGCTGCCCCATACCCTGGGGGTGCCCTGTCCCCCCCTTTCTCACAGGGGACCCCACGTACCTGCGGCTTCTTCCTGGGCCGGCCTCGGCCCCTCTTCTCCGCCACGTCTTTCTCCCCCTTGGAGGCCAGGGGCTGGCTGGATTTGGCGCTGGATTCACTCATCGTCTGTCCCAGCGGGGTGAGGAGGAGTGGGAGGGAGGAAGGTCAGTCAAACACAGCTCTGGCTCGCTGTGACATCCCCCAGCCCTCACCCTGGGGCAGGAGAGATGCCCCCTGCATGCCCCTGGCACTGGCTGGGCAGCAAAATGCCCTGGCTGCATTCTGAGCCCACGGCACAGCCACCTACAGCCAGTACCCGTGTCCTGGGGTGCCCTCAGGCATTTGGGGAGCAGCAGCTTGGCCAGCCCATCCTGCAGGGCCTGGCCCCTTTCCTCGAGGAGAGTGGAGTGGCTCCAGATTTAACCTGGGATCCCAGATGTGCTGCTGGCACCGGCGAGTTGAGGCAGGGTGAGTGGTGGCATTGGGGACTTTGGGTGTCCCCAGGGGGGTGCCAGGGCCCTGGAGAGGGGCTCAGGGTCCCACAGCCCTGCTCCCCACCCTCAGCACTGCTGCACCCCTGCTGCCAGGCTGGGGTGAGGGACAGGCACTTGACCTGGGATGTCACCTCCCCTGTGCATGTCCCCAAGGGCTGGGCAGCTCTCCCTTTGCTCTTGGAGCAATTCCACCCAGGAAAAGGCTCCATCTTCCCCTCTCCACCTCGCTGCTTCCCAGGGGCACAGGGAAAACCTGCTTTTCCAGAGCTGTGGGGGTGGTTCCGTGCCCGGCTGCCAGCCCAGGATGGAGCAGGATTGCTGCCACAGCCCTGCTGCTTGTGGTGACCCCACCACGGCCATGCTGGGGACACCTGCCCAGGGTGGGGATGTGAGGCTTCCCAGAGGCAGCTCTGAGGCTCTGTGCCCAGCCTGTGTGTGCTGATGGAGGCACCCTCCTACCTCTGAGATAACAATGCTCAGTTTTGAGGAACCGGTCCCAGTTTGATGGTGCTGGAGCAGCTGGGATAGCGGGGCTGTGGGGGCAGAGGGTGCTGAGCCCCCTGGGACACTGAGCCTCACTGGGGAGGGTGTGGGCAGCACATGCAGCCTGAGGAGCCACTCTCAGACCTCTGAGCCTTTTCAAAAAACAGGCGTCAGCTCCTGCTCCCCTCTGGAAGTGACTCATGAGTGCAAAACAACAACAACAAAAACCACCCTCGGAGTCTTTTTTTTTTTTTTTGGGAGACAGAAACCATGCTGTAGTGTAAACACCCCGAAAATATTACTCACAGCATCCCAGAGCCCTTCAAGGAGTCTCTTAGGAAAAAAAAGAAGTATGGTTTAGATTTAGGCCAGCAAAGGGCCGGCTGCTGGTCGGGCTGGGACGGGGATTTTGTCTCTTTTAAAGTCAATTTCTGTCAGAAGCAGAGCAGCTTCGAGCTGCTCCGTGCCCCCTCCTGCAGCTGGAACAGATGGGCCCAGCATGGCCCCCACCCTGCTGGGCTCTCCTGCCCTGGAGGAGGGACCAGAGCCCACAGCAGCTCCAGCTGGGAATGCCAAGGGGACCCTCCATGGAACGGGGGTGCCACTGGGTCTTCCTCCACCCCCCCAAAAGCAGCTGGTGCTGCAAAGTTGTTGGTGCTGGGGTAAAGCACATGCAGCTCCCACCCACCCATCTCTCCTCATCCCACCCATCCCTCCTCATCCCACCCCTTCCCTCCAGCATCTCCGAGCTCTCTGCAGGGGCTCCAGAGCTCAGAGCACCCGGGGGGCTGTGGCAGAGGGCTTGGGAAGGAGGATGCTGGAAATGGGGGATGCTCCTCTCCCTTCCCAGCACCTTCCCAGCTAAGCCCTGCTGCCGAGGGCAGCCCCAGCTCCCCGTGATGCCCCCAGCTCGGCAGCACCTGCCCCGCGTGTGCTCCCGGCCTTGTGGGACCATGGCGGGCACATGGCGGGAGCAGCTCCGGCCCTGCTCACACGCATCAGAGCCGTGGAGGGAGGGAGGGAGCAGCTGGGTTGCCATGGAGGAGAGGAAGCAGCTGAGGGAGAAACCTTTCCAGGCAGGGAGGAATCAGTGGGGGGACGCGGGCAGGGGCTGCCGGGCTCCCCGCGGCCGGGGGCGGGGGGAAACATCTCTGCGCGGTTCGGAGGTGGAGGGGCCACATCTGCCTCTCGATGGAGGGAGCTGGGGGAAGGAAAAACCTCCTCCCCTCTGCATCCCTATGGATGCCGAGCCGCCGGGCCCTCCTCCCCCAGCCTCACCGCTCCCTCTGCTCCTCACGGCGTGAGCTGGGCTGTCCTCAGCAGCCACCTCTGGCTTGCACAAGGGCCAACCTGAGCCCTCGGAGCGATGCTCCCGCCTGCTCTCGGGCCTGGTCTCGCCTTCCCAGCCGCCTGCGCTGGCTTATGCTGCTCTGTGCTGATAACCCCATAAATCCCCCGCTCCTGCCACCTACTCTTAGATTAAACAAACCGGCCCAGGAGAAGCGGGGAGATAGGCGGGGGCCTTAGATCTTAAAAAAAAATAAAAATATATATAAATATATATATATAAAAGCCCTTCACGCCCAGAAAATCCAGCCTGATGGCAGCTGGAGAAGGATCCCAGCCGCACCTCCTGGCAGAGGGATGGGGAAGGAGGAGGGGAAGGAATCGTGGAGCAGAAGTTGAAGAGCCTGTTGGGCAGGGGTGCGGGCCGGGAGGGATGTGCGGGCTCCTCCTCAGCACAGACCCGCCGTGGGGCTGCTCTGAACCCCACCCCGGGGCTGCCATTGAGCAAAGTCCCCCCCTTCCTTCCTGGGATGCATAATAAAAGGAAGTGATAAAGGAAAGGAAGGAGGGAGGTGGAGGAGAAAGAAAAGAGGCAGGAAGGGCACCATCAGGGCTTTGTGAAGCCCCTGTCCTGGAGGGGGGGGGGGGTTTGGTGCAATAAAACCCCTCGTGGAGCCCGCGCTGCGGGCGGGCTGCGGGGCTGGCGGGGTGCGGGGGCACCATCCGGGGAGGGGGAGGCCGAGCCCCAGCACCGCAACTTCGCCCCGAACGAGCCGCGTGTGCTCGATCCCCGAGCGCCGGCCTCGGCCTCGCCGCGCACCTCCCGCCGCCCCGGCCTCGCCGCCGGGCCCCGCGCACCTTGCACGGTGCCGGCCGTCCCGGGCCCATCCAGGGGCCGTGCGGGCCCGCCGGGCTCGGTGCGGGCCGTTCGCATCTCCCGCAGCCGAGTTGGTGCCGCAAAGTCGCTCGGCCGTGCGACCCCCGCCCGTCCCCCCCCCACCACCACCACCACCACAACCCCGAGCTCGGCCGCGGCCCGCCAGGTGCATCACGCCGCTATTAACAATAATTAATAGCGATAATAAAGCGAAGCACGGCCACCCGCGCACGCAGCCGCGTCCCTGCAAAGCCCCACACGCCGGGGCCGATCGCGCCCCGCATGCGGCGAGGGGAAGCAGAGCCCCGGCCCCCCGCAGCAAAGGAAGAGGAAGGTGGCACTCACAGTCAGCTTGATCCCGGAGCCGGGCGTTCGCCGTGGGTTTTGGGGCCGGTTTGATGGTTTTGTTTTTCCCGGCGGGTCTGTGTTGCGGAGCGAAGGGACCCCCCGCCCGCGGCGACTGCGGATCTGCAAGGAGAAGAGAGAGGCTGCGGCTCAGCCCCGCATCCCCGGCCCCGCCAGGCCCCGCGTATTTATATAAATAATAAAGAGAGAGAGAGAGGAAAAAAATTGCTCCAGGAGGAAGGAAGCTGGGTCAAAATCATTTGCAGGCAACGAGGGGGAAAAAAAAAATATGAGGGGGTGGAAAGGGGGGAGAGGGGGAAAAAAAAAAACGGAGCGAGCTCCTAGCCTTACTGGAGGGGATCCAGCTGCTAAAAATAGCAAAATCACACTCGAAATTAAATAAGGGCAAACAGGCGAAGGGAGCTCCCAGCGCCGGCGGAGCGGGGGAGGCGGAGCCGGGGCCGCATCACGGCGGGGGGCGGCGCGGGGCGGCGCGGCCGGGAGCGATAGGGCCGTTCAAAGGGCTGCGGCGGCGGCTGCGCCCCTGGCCCTGCCCGCCCCAGGGTCCCCGCGGGCGGGTGCAGCGTCCCCTGCGAGGCCGGAGGGCATTGAGACCTCCTCGTGTCTCCCGCGCTGGGAATGCTCCCGGCTGGGGCCGTAGCGGGGGGGTGGTGGTGGTGACCCCACTATGGGTGATCCCCCATGGGAACACCATCGGCTCTCCCCTCTCTGTATTTTGGGCTGGCCTGGGGGGTTTGGTGTCCTTGTGGGGGCAATCACCATGTGCCGATGGCCGGAGCACGATGCTCCTTCTGTTTGCTGCCTCCTCACCAGGTCAACCCCCACAAAAGGTTCTGGTCCCCATGTGGAGGCAGCAGCACTGGGGGTTCCCTCCCTAGGCCCCCCAGGCCGCCTGGATGGTGCTGTGATATTAATTTAACGTGTGATATTAATTTAACGTGTGATATTAATTTAATGTGTTACTGCAGCACCACTGCCAGAAGGGGAGACTGTGGTGGGAGCAGGTTCTGCTCTGTGCACAGTGGGGTTTGGGGGCTCGTGGGGGTCCCTGATGCTCTCCTGGGCTTTAGGCAGCTGCTGGGCTCAGTCTGCAGTGAAGAGCTTTGATCAGAAATCCTCTGATCTGTTTGGAAGGGGTTTGGGTCAGTCTGGAGTCAGCTGAGATCAGCTCTCCAGTGAGGTACCCCAAAACCCAGGTCCCCACTGTGTCAGGGCAGCGTTTCAATTTGGGATCTTGTGGTGCTTTTCCTTGATGGGATACCAGGAAATCCAGAGCTCAGCATCCCATTGCGTGAAATTTCTGCAAACTCCTGAGAAAACAACAATCACAAATCTCATGGAAACTCTGATTTAGGTGCTTTTGACCATCCTGACTCTAAGGGTTGAACTTTGAAGTGAGGATCTGAACTTCAGACTGCTGCATTTAAGTTTCAGTTTCAGAAAAGTTTTTATTAAAAGATAAAAATAAAAGGAGACCCTTAAAAAGATGAAATGTGAAAGAATCAATATCTGCCTGTGCAAAACTGCTCTGGCAGGGAATGTTTGTGAATAAAAACAAGCCAAACCCTGCCAGGCTTGGGGCACTTGTTTCTGCTAACTGTTATTTGGATTTTTCAAATCCCCTGCAAATTCCCCTGCCTAAAACACAATCAGAGCACTGTCCCTTTCTCACAATTAAAAAATGAAACAAAGATGAGAGAGAGCCCTCCTGCAAAAGGGTTCCTGCTCCCAAATACCTGCAGGAAGAGCAAGCACACCCTGCCTGCACCCTGTGCAGCTCCTGATCCAAGCTCTGCTGGGTCTCCCCATCCCAGGGCCTTGTGTCCAGCCAGGGTTGTTTACAGAACCCAAGTACCCTTTTTTTGTGGTTAAAATTAACGTTTCTCCACCTGCAGGCAGCCCTGCTTGGGTTTGGATGTGCCAGAGTGCTTTTCACCCCAACGCTGCTGCTCAGGCTTCCCCTTTGCCGTGAGCCCAATGAGGAACTTGGTTTGTGTGCTGGCAGAGGCTCATTGTTATTAATATCCCTCGTTATTTACTGTGCACTGCCCGTGAATGGCAGCAGCCCGAGTTCTGAAAACGACCGGGGCTGCTCTGCTTTAATCCCTCAAAGTTTTGGCAGCTCCCCACTCCCTGAGCCCACGCTGGAGTCCCCCCACACCGGGATCACCCGTGGGGTGACCACTTGGTCTTTAAAGAAACACCAGAGCTGCAGGGGTGGCTCAGAACTAGAGAGAGGTGGGGAGATGGCCTAGCAGGCAGGTAC
>CM019925.1:5690642-5838187 GCA_009764595.1 Geothlypis trichas
TCCTCTCCTCTCCTCTCCTCTCCTCTCCTCTCCTCTCCTCTCCTCTCCTCTCCTCTCCTCTCCTCTCCTCTCCTCTCCTCTCCTCTCCTCTTTTTCTCATCCTTTCTGCCCAATGCCAGAGGCAGCCGCAGAGCTCCGAGCTGGGCCAGGCTCTGCCGGACTTGGTGAGCCGAGGATGCCTCGGTTTTAATAAAAGATTTTTCAGTAATTTAGTGGGAAAGGAGCGGGAGGAGGCAGCGCTGCCCCGGCTCCGACCTCCACCTGACATTTCAGCCGGAGCCTCTTAAAGAGCAAGTTTGCCTTCCCAGGACTTGTTTAAAAGCGCGAGCAGGGAAAGCAGCTGTAAATTCCCCTCTCCTGCCCTGCCGGCTCCTTCCCAATCGCTTTTGTTAATCTCTTAAATTGTTTTAAAACAACAACAACAAAATAATGGCATTAGCGGTGCGAAATCCCCCGTGAAATCACCAACACAGCCCCACGTCCCTCTCTCAAATCTGAACGTTCCAAACTGTTTTATCATTTGCTGGGAAATTATATTGTACCAGCACGAGGAGAGGAAGAGAATTTTCTGAATGTATTTCCTTTGATAAGCTATTAAGACCTTGTACTGCTAATTAAACTATTAATTAGACGTCTTATCGTTGCTAAACACGTTAGCATGTTGCCAAAGCAGCAATAAGCCTCTGGGGCAGGCAGGAGATAAGGAAAGAAGGAAGATGCAAACATGAAGATTAAAAAAAATATGAAGAAAAAAAATCAAAAGAACCAGAAATACCAAATAAATAACTAAGAGTCAGAAGGGTGATGTATTCTTCATTTATAGGAACAAAAATTAAGTGACTTCAGAACTGATTTCCCATGTAGGAGTCCTTGGGGCACTTGTGTCTTACACAAGACAAAAAGGGACAGAACTTTTCAGACCTTTGTTTTTCTGCAGTCAGAGCATTGGAACCAGAAATGGAACCCATCTTCCCCAACATCAGAAGCTGCCATTAGAAAATTACAGAAAAACTATTCAAAAATTGTGGGGTTTTCCTTCTCCAGAGGAAAAACACAAAGAATTTTCAACTGGAAGATCTTAACTCCAAGGAATTTCTGCATTTGGCTCCACAAACAGCACCCCTGGCTCACCCATCCTTGTCTTTTTTAAGTTAAAAAGGGAAATTTCCAGCCTCACAATGCTTGGGATGCTCTTTGCATGCTGTGGTGTTTCCTCCTGCCCCTGTGGCTCCTTCAGGAATGAGGAGGGCTCAGGGCCAGCCCTGCCCCACCCCGAGGTCCTGCTCCCACTTTGGGAGCTCAGTCCTGGCTCCCCCTGGGTTTGCAACCCCTGAAAATGTTTTCAGACCCCGATTCCTCAGCGTTTGCCTCCGACAGTCGATCTCAAGGGATGGATAATCTCATTTACGTCTGTTACTACAAATCAAAACAGCAGCAAATTAAATGGATCTGAAGGCCGAGATTAAAGGCTGCAAACACATGGGAAGTGCCTGTGATGCAAAGAGCTGTAAATATAATTTGGGTTTTTTTTTAAAGAGGGGATGGAAAAGCCCTGCACAGATGCTGTTCCTTTACCTGGAAAGCAAAGACAGGATCATGGAGGAATTAAGGCTGGAAAAGACCTCTAAGATCAAATCCAGCCACTAATCCAGCACTGCCAGGCCCACCACCATGGCTGGAAAAGGAGGGAAAAAATCAAAATGAGCTTGATCATCTCCCTTTTCCAGCTCTGGGAAATGCCTTTGTGGCCAGCTGAGGGTGGCTGAGGTTTAGGCTGGCTCAAAGCTGGGGCTCAGAGGGACTGAGCCCAGGGCTGCTGCTTCCCTGGCTGGGATTTCAGGGATTCCTGGCCCCACTGATGCTTCTCCAGCTGCTTTTCCCGAGGTGGGGCACAGGATGTCTCCAGAGCCCTCCTGTGCCCCTGAATCCCCTGGGCCAGACCAAAAATCCTGCGTGGATGGAGCAGCAAAACTGGGAGAGCTCCCACAGAAAAAAAGAAATGCAGGATCTGGCACTGAGCAAGCAGATGGGAAAGAAATTGATGTGAAACCCACGTTGGAAATGCCACCGTGGATGTTCCCTGTTTGTGGAATTTGAGCCCCAATTCCCACTGTCGCCCTGATTTTTTAAAATTTTCTAAACCTTTCGATGTTGACATTCTTGTAACAAACTTTCTCACACACTTTCTGTCAATAACTCATTGTTTTGCATTCTTTTATGGAGGAGGAGAAATTTGATGGACTGTTGGTTTGTCCAGTGTCATTGGAGAGGTGGCACTGTCACCCTCCAATCCAGGGTCACTTTTGGAAATCTATAAATGTTGGAGTCAGAAATTAAATCTAAATCTATAAACTTAAGCCTACAAATGTTGGAAACCTATAAATGTTGGAGTCAGAAATTAAATCTAAATCTATAAACTTAAGCCTACAAATGTTGGAAACCTATAAATGTTGGAGTCAGAAATTTAAAGTCCCCTTTTTTTACCTTGAGAACAGCAGCGTGTGCACATCGTGTGTTTAGTGTCCTGCAGTGACATCCCTCTGTTCACATTATTCTTCTGGAATTCCACGGTTTCTCTGGGCCGGGGCTGGATTGCAGCCCGCTGGGGCAGGAGCCGGATTTTGGGAGCAGCAGAACCGGGAGAGCTCCCACAGAATGAAAGAGATGCGGGATCTGCCAGGGCAGCATCCCCGAGCTCCAGCTGCCCTCTAGAGCCCGCTCGGAGCGCTCTGGAGGGGCACGGCCGGCAGAGAGCAGCATTGGAGCAAAAATGAGCAAAATTGTGCATAAATGTACCCAAACGTGCCCAAATGCGCCTCCCGTGCCGCCCCCAGCCCTGCGGGATGCTCGGGCCTCCCACCCCGCTCCGCTCTACAGACTGGGAAATCAGAGACTGAAAAAAGGCTGGGAAAGGCTGGAAAAATAGGCAGAGAAAGGCAGGGAAAGGCAGAGAAAGGTTGGGAAAGGCTGGGAAAGATTGGGAAAGGTTGGGAAAGGCTGGGAAAGGTTGGGAAAGGCTGGGAAAGGCAGGGAAAGGCTGGGAAAGGTTGGGAAAGACTGGGGAAGGCTGGGGAAGGCTGGGGAAGGCTGGGAAAGGTTGGGAAAGGCTGGGAAAGGTTGGGAAAGGTTGGGAAAAGTTGGGAAAGGCTGGGAAAGGCAGGGAAAGCCTGGGAAAAGGCAGGGAAAAAGGCAGGGAAAGGCAAGGAAAGGCTGGGAAAGGCTGGGAAAGGCAGGGTAAAAGGCAGGGAAAGGCAGGGAAAGGCAGGGAAAGGCAGGGAAGGGCTGGGAAAGGCAGGGAAAGGCTGCACTTCCAGCTCAGGAAGTTTTTTGCCTGTGTGTAAACGGCCCTGGCCCGGCCAAAAAGGTTTTTCTTATTATTCTTTCCTTATCAGCCCCCTTGCATTCCTTCCTTGCCCCCTCCTCTCACCATCCCCTGCAGCCTCACTCAGCCTCACTCAGCCTTTCCCAGCCTTTCCCAGCCTTTCCCAGCCTTTTCCGCTGGCTCAGCACCGGCCCCGCTCCCGGCATTTCCCCCAGTCTGCCTTCGGAGGAACCTTTTGTTTTGCCTGAGCATTTGGCTGTAACTTCATTGTCCCTGCCTGGCTGCGGGACATTCCCTGAGCTGTGAAAAGTGCACCTGACGTTTGATTAGATCTGCAGCTCCTCCTGCTAATTAGATAAACAATTGCCAGGAGAAAACCGGCCTGCCCCGGCTCCCGAGCTCATCAGCCTTTCCCTGGGAAAGTAATTTGGTTTTCCTGCATCCAGCCGGGCTGCCTGAGGTCAGGCTGCCCCAAAACACGAGCAGTGCCTGGGCAGTGTCCCCCGAGGGTTCCTGTTGTGCCCGTGCCAGGGAAGCAGCCCTGGGGAGGGTCAGAGGGAATCAGGAATCAGGAGAGATCCCCATTCCCAAAGCTCCTGCCTTCAGTGCAGCTCCAGCATCTCCACCAGAGAAGGCTCCAAGGGCTTCCCTGTGTTCCTCTGCAAATTTTTGGGGCAGGAAATGTTGCTGGTTATTGCAGAGTGAGGGAGCCCCACAGAATCCCAGGATCACTGAGGCTGGAAAATCCCCCCAGGATCATCAATCCCCAGCCCAGAGCACTGAGTGTCACCTCCAGGGGACACCTCCAGGGATGGGGACCTCAAATCCCCCTGGTGCCACCTCCAGGGGACACCTCCAGGGATGGGGACCCCAAATCCCCCTGGTGCCACCTCCAGGGGACACCTCCAGGGATGGAGACCCCAAACCCCCTGGGCAGCCCCTTCCAAGGCCGGGCCACCCTTCCCATGTTGAAATTCCTGCTGCTGTCCAGGCTGCCCCTCCCCTGGTGCAGCCTCGCTGCTGCCAGGTCAAACCCCAGCCCTGCACATCACTCCGGAGTCTCGTTTATTTTCCCAGGAATTAACTGGGCGTCTTAAACATCAAAAAACCAAATCAAACAAAGGAGGTGTAACAGCCTGCCGCACGTCACTCATCCTGCAGACGTTTTTTGGGAGAGGAATGTGCTCAGAGCAAGCCAGAGGCTTTAGTCATGGGCTTTCTGCTGGGAAAGAACCTCTGTGAGAGGCGTTGTGCTCCCACCCTGCTGGCAGCAGCCGGAGCCGCACATCCCGCAGGGATCAGCACGCTGCCGCTCCAAGGACACAACGGAGAAACCGGTTTTTAGTACTTAATTATTTTTCTTTTTCAACCGGGATTATTTACAATGAGATCTGGGAGAAGCAATTCACACCAAAGCAAACAGCCTGGAATATTTTAATTGTGTTTCAGCGACTCTTGCACCCACAAAATAAACCAGCCCCAGGTGGTGATGGATGCTGCTGTCATTGCTTTGAGCACTGTACCAGATAAAAACCCTTTCCTCAGGTGTTCAGCACTGAGAGAGGGTTGGGATGAATTCACTCGTGAGAGGGTAGATCAGCTCCAAGGGCCATTTTGGGGCTTATTTAGGGTGTGGAGGTCACTGCTGGTGCTGGTGTTGAACATCACCCCTCCTGGGCTGGCACAATCAGGGCTTTGGCTCCCTAAAAATGTGCTTGGGATGGGGAACAAACCTGCCCAAGGTCCCACTGAGGTGCCAGGAGCTCGATGTGGCTCCAGCAGCGCTTCCCTTGGGAGCAGGATCAGGGCAGAGAGGGGCCAGAGCTGCTCCTGCTGCTGGTTTGGTATTTCCCACAGTGAGATCCTGCTCTGTGTCCGTGTCCCTTCTCTCTGTCCCTGTCCCTGCTCTGTGTCCATGTCCCAGCTCAGTGTCCCTGTCCCTGTCCTGTGTCCATGTCCCTGCTCTGTGTCCATGTCCTTGTTCTGTGTCCCTGTCCCTGCTCTGTGTCCATGTCCCTGCTCTGTGTCCCTGTCCTGTGTCCCTGTCCCTGTCCTGTGTCCATGTCCCTGCTCTGTGTCCCTGTCCCTGCTCTGTGTCCCTGTCCCTGCTCTGTGTCCGTGTCCCTGCTCTGGTGCAGACAGAGGACCTCTGCCCTTTGCAGAGCTGGGTTTTGCCTCCCACTCATCCCTCTGGGAGCCCTTGGCCCCTCTCCTGCCCAAATTCCTGCCCCAGGTGCCCCCAGAGCCCCCCAGCCCTACCCAGTGTTCTCCATCTCACTCAAGGGATGAATTGCTGGCTCTGCCCATCACAGCCCCCAGCCCCTGGCAGCAGGAGGCTGGGGAAGGTTTTTTCCCCTCTAAAAAAACCTTCGGGACACAGTCCTGGTAGGGTTCAAAGAGAAAGAATTTGACATTTCAGCCTTCAATTCCATGTGGGAAGTTTTACACACAGCTTCAGCAAATTCTGCTGGGGTAGGAAACAGTAGAGGAGCCCTAAAGACAGGAAGGGGTTAAATGCCTGATGGTCTCAGTAGAGGAAGAAATCCTGCACTTAAACATAAAGATGAGATTATAAACAACTCTGTTTACCAAAACTATCTGAAACCTGAGAGGCTTTTGTCACTGCAATCCCAATTTAACTACTTCGGTCAGCCTTAACATATTGCTACCAGAAATCTGGGCTGCCTGGAGCCAAACTCTGCCTCTGCCTGAAAGCTGGGGAGGGCAAAGGCCACTGCCATTTGTCCTGGTGTTCTTCTGACAACAAAAGCAGAGAACAGCTGCAAAAACCTGTCCTGTGTGGTCAGCGGGAGGAGGAGGAGGAGGAGAAGGAGCCGCTCTTTGGCAGCTCAGTGTCTCCGTGTGCTTTGGGCTGGGTTTGGAGTCCTTCACGGGGACAATGATGAGGACGCAGGAGGTCTGCGGTGCCCGGTGTGTGCAGAGATCTCCTGCGTGCCCCGGGGCTGCGGGCGCGGTCACATCTCGGTGTCGGCCGGGCGGTGCTGCCGCCCCGAGTGCCCGTTCTGGGAGGACGCGGGGCCCGGCCCCTTCTCCTGGCTGCCCCCGTTCAGGTTGGGCAGGTTCGGCTTCTCCTGCAGCTCGGCCGGCTCCTGGGAGGGCGACATCAGCATGGTGTTCCCCTGGCTGCCGTTCTCCGTGTCATAGGGGTCTTCAGCCTGGGGACACAAGGGACACAGTGAGACAGGGACGGGGATGCTGGGCTGGGGCTGCCCACGGTGCCCAGGCAGGAGGGACAGACAGACACAGGACAGGGCACTGCTGGTGAGAAGGGGAGGAGAGGGCCTGAGCCAAGGTGGAGCAAGAAAACCACCCAGGAACTGCAGATTTTGGAACTGCAGATTTTGGAACTGCACGTTTTCCTGGTTTTCTGTTGGTTTTCCCTAACCAGGTTTGGGAGCCACCCTTGCCTTGGCACAGAACCTCTGCTGGCCACTTTGGCCAAGGAAAAAAATCACCATCGAATGGAAATGATGGAAATATTCTCTTTTCCTTCCCTTCCCCTTCCTTTGGAGGGCAGAGCTCGCTGCCAGGTGTGGCACAGGTGCAGCTCTGCAGGGCTGGGTGCTGCTGTTGCTGCGAGGGGCAGGTGCCTCTGGAGGACCCAGGGCATCAAGAGGATTCCCCAGATGTTGTGCAGCCCCAGAATTGGCAATTCCCAGCTGGAATCCCCTCAGCAGCACCCAGCACTCTCCTGGCTGGAGTTCACTCAGTCTCTTTTCCATGGGTGGGCTGGACACGCCTCACCTGGAGCTGGGCACTGCCAGGGCTCCCATGGCACACACGGCCACTGCTGCCAGCCCCAGGGACACCAGGCAGTGTCCCTGCCCCTGACACAGCATCTCCCAGCTCTGTGCTCTGGGGAAATCCTTCCTGGCCAGGAAATGCCCCGATGGCCTCCCAGGACACAGCTGCTCACGCTGGGCAGGGATGGAGAAACGTGGCCCAGCCTCACTTTACACAGGGTCACATCCCCAAAAATCACTGGAGGGGAGGAGGAGTCCTCAGGGTCAGCCTGCCTGGGAAGGGGAGAATGGAAATAGGAAATTTCTGCCTCTTTCTTTCTTGAGATGTTTTATTACCATGGCTGGTGGGGAGACATTGCCTTTATTACAGCACAGGTACAGACACGGGGCTGGCACAAGGAATGGGAATTAAGGGACACCACTGTTAATGACAGACTCGTGAGGTTTCTGGGGCTCTGGAGGGGTCCTGCTGGATGAGCTCTGACTGCTGAGCAAGAAGAAGTGTTGGACCTGTTCGATGTGTGGGACAGGGACCGTGCTGCTGCTGCAGGAGCCGACTTGGGGAGAGGACAGAGGTTCCCCCCCTCCCTATGCGATGCCCCTGCCCTGCCCGAGCTGGGGACGCTCAGGGGGTGAGTGCAGAGCCCCAGGGGTGGGGATGGCCCCGTGCCGCCCCCCGGGCTCCTCTGTGGCGCGGCTGTGCCACCTGTACGCACTGACCAGCCTGTGTCCCGCGGGGCTCCAGCTGCGCCGCCGCATCAGGAAACACCCGGCCAGCCCCAGCAGCGCCAGCAGCAGCCCCGAGGTCACCAGCGCGATCAGCGTCCTCTGCGGAGCGTCCCGCCGGCCCCGCGGGCTCTCCTTCTTCGGGGATCCTATTCCAAACTGGAAAAAAAAAAAAAAAAAAAAAAAAAAAAAAAATATATATATATATATATATATATATATATATATATATATATATATATATAAATATATATAAATATAAATATAAATATAAATATAAATATAAATATAAATATAAATATAAATATATAAAAATATAAATATGAATATGAATATAAATATAAATATAAATATAAATATAAATAAATAAATATATATATATATATATATATAACACAACACCAAAGAGAGCCTCGAGTGGGACAAACAGGAAACGTTTGCATCTGCTGCTCGGGCTGCAAACAATGCTGCTGTCACCTCCTTGGGGAGCTCGGCTGGCCCGGCCCTGCCCCAGCCCTGCTGCCCTCACAGGCTCCTTCCAGCCTGGGTCTCCTGTGGCACAGGGAATTCTGGCCTCTGGAGCACACCTGGGGCTTGGAGCACCTGGCTGAGATCTCAGCTCTGCTGTTCCTGCCCTGCGGCTCAGCCCCAGCCAGTGGCAGCCTCAGGGGAGGGCTGGAGGGGAATTCATGAATGTCAGCCTGGACTTTGGAGAAGCTGAGTGCCAACTGCATCCTGAGAGTTACTGCTGGGTCTGACCTCTGCTGGGGAAACACTTCAGCATTCACAGAGCCAGGGCACAGCTTGTGCTGCAAACCTGGTGGTCAGCTCCAACCACAGCATCCCAGGCTGGTTTGGACCTTAAAAATCACCCAGTGCCACCCCTGCCATGGCAGGGACACCTTCCACTGCCCCAGGGCTCCCAGCCTGGCCTTGGGCACTTCAGGGATCCCTGCACTCCTCAGGCACCTCCAGACTGGAGGCAGGTCCCAGTCTCAGCGTGTCCCAGCCTCAGCTGAGCAGATACAGCTCTCATCCACCTGGCCAGGCACATTTTGCAGCCAAATTTGCTTAAAGGATTTACCTTTTCCCAGTGGGACTTCGGGAGCGTGCTCAGAAGTTTGTGAGGATCTGTGAGATTTAAAACAGGAGAGCACATCACACATGTTACACACATTAAACATTCATCACACGTTACACGTGTTAAATATGTTCATCCCACATGTTGCACACATTAAATGTTCATCACACATGTTACACACATTAAATGTTCATCCCACATGTTGCACACATTAAATGTTCATCACACACATTACACATATTAAATGTTCATCACACATGTTACACACATTAGATATGTTAATCACACACGTTACACACATTAAATATGTTAATCACACTTTAAACATATTAAATGTTCATCCCACATGTTACACACATTAAATGTTCATCACACACATTACACACATTCAATATGTTCATCACACACATGAAACATGTTCATCCCACACGTTACACACATTAAATGTCCATCCCACACGTTACCCACGCTCACACTCCAGACATGGATCCCACACCCTGCAGCCCAGGGCACACCACCCAGCCTGGCTGAGCCCAGAGGATGCTCCTGGGGGCAGATCCTCAGCTCCAGGGGTGCAGCAGGACCCCAGAGGAAGGAGCAGAATTGCAGAGAGGTTTCTCCTGCCAGGATCTGTCTCACAGCCCTGCCCCACTGCCCACACCACGATCTGGGCCAGGGAATGCCCTCACTGACCTTTCTCTCCTTTGAGGATGAGGAGCAAACAGTCCCTGTCCAGGCTGGATGGGGTGAGTTTGATCTCACATGGGGACTCCACGCTGTGGGTTCTATTTTCACACAGTGCTTGCCATAAATCCAATCCCTTCCTCTCCAAAAAGTGTTCCTGCCAAATTTTCAGAAAGAGCAGCCATCAATCCAAGCAAACGGAGCAATTCTCTGCCTTGGCCACACTGGTGGAGGTGTTGTTCATTTCCATTTGAATTTTGGTGCCCTGCAAAGCTGCTCTGGGTGTCAAACCCTGCCCTCCCATCCCAGCACTGCCCAGACCCCAACACCTTAGAGGAGCTCATTTCTCATGTCTTAACTGAATGAGAATAAATGAAATGCAGGTATTATTAGCAACTCCTGAAAATGGCATTTAAACAAAGCTAAATTTAGGCTCTGAATCTCATGGCAAGTCTCCCCAGTTTTTGGGCTGGAACAACTGAAGAGCTCTATTGTTTCAGAGTCCCAGGCAGGGGCTGGGAAAGGAGGGAAATAACAAAGAAGCATTGAGCCTTCCTGTTTAGGAAATGTCTTCAATGTTTTTGCTAGGTTGCTGATCAAAGGCAAGGTAAAAAACCACATTTCTCACATTTTAGAGCTGCGCTGACTCTGGGGGGGAAGAGGAAGAGGAGTGAGGAGCTGCAGCCTTTGTGGGCCGGTTTCTGGATCAGACAGGATGAGATTTCTCCTTGGGGATATTTTCAGACGCAGCCAGGCTCACAGACAGAGCCCAGCTTTGCCAAACCCTGCTCAGCTCCCCTGTGCCCACCCCAGGCACAGAGACAGCTCCATGAGCCCTCACACACATGAAATGTGTTCACCCTGGGCTGGAGCTGTGGAAGGCAGAGCCCCCCTGTCCTGTCCTGTCCTGCCCTGTCCTGTCCTGCCCTGTCCTGTCCTGTCCTGCTCTGTGCCCTCCTCCTCTGCCAGAGTCATCCCCAGGTCCCTCCATCCTCTGAAAGCGCAAAAATCCAGAAACTCCTCCACGGGAGAACAACAAACAAATCATTTTCAGCTGTTTCTATAGAGCTTGGCTCGGGGGGGAGGAAGGCCAAGATGGAACAAGAGACCCAAGTGAGTATTTTCCTTTCTGTGCTGTGGAAAGAACTCATCGGAGTGTCAGAGTTTCCCTTTGCAATTAGCAGCTCCCGGTGCCAGCTGATTGCTCATTTGCCTCGGGAAAGGCCAGGGGGAGAGAGGGACACAGGTCCTGCCAGGGCTGCTCTCCTCTGGCTCCAGGTCCTGCCAGCGAGACAGAAACTTGAAGGAATTCTGAGATTTTAGAGGAGCTAAGATTTTAGTTAGAGATAAGCTTTATTGGAGTTAACTAAAATAAATGGGTAAGCCTTGATGAAGTTAAGAGTTAGTAGTTAACTAATAATTGATTGCTTGTCAACATAATGTTTGGTTAACTGGGTTTATAATGAAGAATATAAGAAACTGATAAATTGCTTTTAGGAACGTAAGACAATTGTAGGAACATAGGACAAATTCCTCTGTTCTGAAACCAATTGAAGGCAGGAATGGGAGTTCTACCAAGGGTTCATTTGTCATATTTGCATTGAAAAGGTAGAAAGGTCAGAACGAGGAAGACTTCATTTACTTCCTCATTTTGGGACCTCTTCCCATGAAAGGACCACCGATTCATTTCAAGAAACAAACTACTCATGCTTAATGGCTTTTGAACTAATTACCATACAAAGTGGGGATGGGATGTACCAAAGTTATGAATATGCATTTGTATTTTGAGTATTCAATACTTGTATAGATTAAAGGACTCTGTAATCACCTGTAAATCACAGTGTGTATTTGGGAATTATTCCACAATAACCATCTACTTTCTAACTTTAAACTGTCAGAGAGTTTTTGGATATCAGCATTAGATCAATATCCATATTGGGAATGGGATGTACCAAAGTTATGAATATGCATTTGTATTTTGGGTATTCAATACTTGTATAGATAAAAGGACTCTGTAATCACCTGTAAATCACAGTGTGTATTTGGGAGTTATCCCACAATAAACACACACTTTCTAACTCTAAACTGTCAGAGAGTTTTTGTCCATCACAGTTGGATATTGGTCCTAGATCAATATCCATATTTTTAATAAACACCAGGAGCTGCCTGCTCCCACCTGGGCTGGGGATGGCTCTGCTGAGGGGACAGCCCTGCCATGGAGGGGCTGGGCAGCTGGCCTGCAGCAAAATTGACTTAATAAAATAAATAACAATGGGTGATTTTCCAGAGTATCCATAGCAAGGAAGAAGACGAGGCTGCCAGCATGGGAACAGATTAGCAAAGATTCATGAAAATCTTTGTAAGCTTGACTACGTGCATGAGTAGATGTGTACACGTGCCTTATTAAATTTCTGTAAAACTTTTGCCAATTATGTTTATGTTAATTTCTTTGCACCAATGAATATCTAATAGGAGAGGTCTTTCCCCCCACCCCAGCAGACCCCCCTGTGCTGTTACAAATTCCCATTTTTGGTGCTCAAGGCCAAGGACGGTCACAGAGAGCCCGGGATCCCCTGGGAGCTGCTGGGGACGCCGAGCAGCTCCTCGCAGTGCCCTGTTTTCTTTCCTAGGGCACTTGGCAAGACAAAAAAAGGCACTTTTGTTTCCAACGGGGAAGAGGAAGAAGAAGAACAAAGGCAGCTTCCTGTTGGACACGGCGGGAGATGCTTTAGAAGCCGCGCTGACCCAGAGCTCAGAGGAAAAAGGAGAATTTGTGCAGCTGGGAGGTCGCGCTTCCCCTGGAGCCCTTTGGGGCTGACCCTGGCCCCCCTGCTCCAGCCCAGGGGTGACTCCTGGAGCCCCCCGCCCCAAAGAGCCCGGGGGGTGGCTGTGGGTGACCAGGGACACTCACGCAGGTGCTGGACTCGTTGAGCTGCAGGCAGACGGCCCCGGCGCTGTCACCCTCGTCCCGGCGCTGTGGCAGCTGATGGCAGGCTGGAAGGGGAGCACAGGGGGGGTCAGAACCCCATTGGGGTGCCAGCCCCAGCCCAGCCTCCCCGGCAGCCCTGTCCTCACCTGGGGGCCGGCGCTGGCCGTGGGCAGGGCTGTGGTGGCACCGGGGACATCGGGATGCTCCGAGGTGGGCGCAGGGCTGGGGGTGCCCGAGGTCTGTGCCCGTCCCCGGGCTGGGTCGGGGGGCTCCGGCTCGTGGGGACCCCCGCGCTGCCCTGGGGCCCCCGGGAGGAGCCTGGCGGGGATGTGGGGGCCGGGCTGGGCCGGGGGCTGGTGTTCAGCTGGCCGAGGAGCTCTGATGATGCCGTGCTGGCCCCGGAGCTGGCTGTGGCTGCAGCTTGGAGGAAATGCAGAGAGAGGGGCTCAGGAGGAGCCCTGTGAGCTCAGTGTGGGACACAGCATCGATCTGTCAGAGGCTTTGGCTCTCTAGGGAAAGCTCATTAGCCTGGTTGTGCTAATTCTGCCCAATTACACACACCCACAGCTGGGGGACAGTCCCTCATTTCTGGGTGACATTGGGCACCCCCCAGCATCACCCCCAGCTCCTCCCTGGCCCCGAGGCTCCCAGAGGAGGCTCTGATCCCAAACAGCACCAGGGAAAGGCTCCCTGCATCCTCCCATCCCTCCTGAGCCCTCCACAGCTCGAGCTCGGCCTCCCATCATGGAACCCCACACTGGTTTGGGTTGAGGGGACCTCAAAGCCCACCCAGTGTCCCCCCTGCCATGGCAGGGACACCTCCCACTGTCCCAGGTGCTCCCAGCCCCATCCAGCCTGGCCTTGGGCACTGCCAGGGATCCAGGGGCAGCCACAGCAGCTCTGGGCACCTGTGCCAGGGCCCCCCATCCTCCCAGGGAACAATTCCTGCCCAAAATCAGATTTAAAGTTCCCTCCTCCAGCTCAAAGCAATTCCCCCTCATCCTCTCCCCCCAAAGGGACTCCTACAGGTGGCTCTCCCAACATGTGTGGGGAGACAAACATCCCTGAGCTCTTTGTTCTGGCCAGGATGGGGCTGCTCTGGTTGGTGTCCCCAGGTGGGATTTTCTGGATGGAATTAAACCTTGGGGCCTCACTCAGCCTCTGTTGAGAGCACAAACCACACCTTAACCAGCACTCAATAAATCTGATTATCACCCCAGAAGTTCCCAGGAATGGCAGGACAGAGGTTACCAGAGGTTGGCTTGGTGCTGCCGCTGTCCCCGGGGCTGTGCTGGCGGCGGTGGCAGCGCTGTCCCCGCTGTCCCCGGCTGTCCCTCTGCTGCTGTCCCCTCCCGTGGTGCTGGGGGTGCCCGTGGTGCTCTCGGCAGCGCAGCCTGGGGGGAGAGGAGCTCTCAGGGGCTGCGGAGCCCCTGGGGAAAGCAGGGAAGGTCCAGCTGCCCTCCCAAAGTCGCTTCTTCTTGCCCCAAGGAAAACCCTTGGGGCGCGTCTTGGAGAGTGTGAAAAATGTGTGTATTTAATGATTGGCTTTTGGCAAATATTCAAATGATATTATATGTGTTGTGTTAGAAATGATGCTGTATTAATTCTCTTAAGTAGCGTGTTAAATATAATTTTAGGTTATAAAGATTGTTAAAATAGGAACTGTGCTATGTAAGATGCTTTGTTAAACAGAAAGGACTCACAGCGAGATAGCAGCCACAGGACACCTGAATCTTTTAGAGAAAAAGAATTTATTGCCCTCTTATCAGAAGAAACGGACTTCTTCCTGCCTCAAAGGTGCTGTTAGGATTTGGAGGAAGAAGTTGACACTGCCCAGACAGAATCCTGTGTTTGAATGGAATTTCTGCATCATGTATGAGGTGTATGAATATGCAACAGCCTGTTGTTTTTAAGGGTTAATCCTTTGTTAACGTGGATCCTTTTTTGGGGTTGTTCTGCCCAGAAAAGGTACCCAGAAGTCCGTAACTCTTTGTATTTGTTGTCTCATATTGTCCTAATTCAAATTGTCCAAATTATCATTACTCTAATTATATTACTATTTTTATAACCATTTTATTACTATTAAACTTTTAAAATTTTAAAAACAAGTGATTGGCATTTTTCACAGAGAGGCTCAGGGGTGAAACTTTTCATCTGGGGGAGCAGCAGAGCCTGGTGCAGCCCTCGAGGGGCTGCAGGGCTCTCAGAGGAGGAGGAGGCTCTGCCCTCAGCCCAGCCCAGCCCAGCTCGCTGGTGGATGCACAAAGCTCTGGATTTCAGGGCAGTTTGGGTTTGTAATCCTGGGAGGGAAGCATCAAGCCTTGGAAGGGATCACTGGTGTGCCTCAGGATAGATAAGTTGGATTTACAGTTGCAGGCACAATCTCAAAGTAAATAGAAACATTCCCACTGGCTTGGGATCAGCCCTGACTCATGAGCGAAAACATCTTTGGAGGTAAAGCAGAATGTTTGGAGAGAGGCTTGCTGTTCTAACCTAAAGTTTATATATTGCTTCCTGCTGCCTTACAGAGATGACACTTCCAGCTTTTCCTTCTGCAATGAGCTGTGTGAGTCAATGAAAATGCATTTCTCCCCATTCCTCAGCTTCTCTCCCTAGGATCTGTTCCCACTTTTAGCAAACAGCTCCAGTCTCTACCCCAGGGCTCTCAGTGTTTAAGATTCTTATCCAGGCACTAAAGAGAAAATCATGCAGAATGTGTTGTTTCATTTGTAGCTGTGCCCAGGGGAGCCCCAGCTCCAAGAAAAGTGACTTCATCCTCCCAAACCACCCTGAGAGATGGAGCAGCTCTGGCAGGTCCTGGGCAGGATCTGCTGCCAGGGAACAGCTCTGGGAGCTGGGCATGGGCCTGGCAGGAGCTGCTCTTGGCTGGGTCAGCTCCACAGGGCCTGGAGGGCTTGGGAAGAGCAAAGCCTGAGGGCTCTGGGGTTGGATTTGGGAAGAGCAAAGCCTGAGAGCATCAGGGTTGGTTTTGGTTGTGGAAGTCAGGGGCAGAGCTGCTGGTCCTGCTGGGGCAGGCTGGGGAAATGGGGGGCTCAGAGTGGTCCTGTGGGGCTGCCCACACTGGTCCTGCCTATCCTGATCCATCCTATCCTATCCTATCCTATCCTATCCTATCCTATCCTATCCTATCCTATCCTATCCTATCCTATCCTATCCTAATCCATTCTAGCCATGTTATCCATCCCATCCTATCCTATCCTGTCCATCCCATCCTGATCCATTTTATCCATCCTATCCTATCCTATCCATTCTATCAATCCCATCTCATCCCATCCCATCCCATCCCATCCCATCCCATCCCATCCCATCCCATCCCATCCCATCCCATCCCATCCCATCCCATCCCATCCCTCCCACCCCTCCTGGGCTGCAGCTGCTCTGGGGGCCCTGCAGAGGCTCAGTGCAGGTGTCTGGAGCTGCACTTTGGGTTCTGGCCCAGCTTTCAGCTCAGGGGGAGAAGTTCCTCCTTCTCCAAGGCAGCTCAGTTCCAGCTGGTTAATTCTCTTGAGTTTTCCTGCTGACTTTTAGCAGATGAAAAGCAGGAGGCAGGACTGGTGCCCAGAGCAAGGAGCAGCCCAGAGGCTGAGCCAGGCTTTGGGCAGGGCCAGGCTTTGGGCACAGCTCTGTTAGGCACAGCTCTGTTAGGCACAGCTGGAATTCTCACATCCCCAGAACAATGCAGCCCTGCCGTGACCTCCCCGAGTGCCAGAGCCACCCAAGCACCTCTGAACCCTCCAGATGTTTGCAGAGCACCCCAGGTACTCCTCATCAAAGCATTTTCAGCACTGAATATTGGACTGGAGGCCTGGCTGCTGCTCAGTGTAGTTTGGGAGAGGAGCTGTCACTTTGGATTTCTTTTTCTTGCCTTTCTTGGAGCATGTGCAGGAGCTTTTCCACAAAACATGGATTGGGGGTTTTTTATGAAATCTTTGGGCTCAGGAGATAAATAATGATCCAGATGTGGGCTGGATAATCCACGTGGTGCTCAGCTAAAGAGGGTTATTTATTGCAGCATGCATTTTTAATGGCTTTATTAAACTTTGTCAGTTTGTTAGGATTGAGGGTTTAGAGTTTAAGCCAAGCTATTTATTAACCTGGGAGAAACCTTCACCTGGCAATGCAAGCACGTGCAGGAGCAAAACCATGCAAGGATGGGAAAGAAAATTGCACTTCCCAGCAGCCATTGTGTTCACCCACCTAGGGTTTAAAAAGTAAATGATTTTTTAAAGATATTTTAATAATGGAGCTCAGGAAGGATCTAAGGTTGAATAAAGAAAAGGCAACAATATCAATGTTAAACTTGCTCCAAGACTCATCCCTGAGCACTCAGCCAGGGCCACAGAAAAGCTCTGCAGTGGCAAAGGTTCAGGAAAAAGGGAAGTTTCCATCACTGGATCCCAGTCCTGACCCACAGCAAACAGAACTGGGGGAGCTGAATCCCACTGGGAACCTCTGGGCAGGAGCTGCATCCCTGAGCTGATCCTGCCTCAGACCCCCTGGTTCACCTCTGGCAAAGCCTCAGCCCTGGGCTCCTTGGGCACACCCAGAGCCCTGGGCCAGGGCAGCTCCCAGCTCTGCCTTTGACAGAGTTCATTGCAATAAACAGAGTTTAGTCCCCAGCTCTGCCTTTGACAGAGTTCATTGCAATAAACAGAGATTGTTCCCCAGCTCTGCCTTTGACAGAGTTTATTGCAATAAACAGAGATTGTTCCCCAGCTCTGGGATGGGATGCCCTGGGCTGGCACAAGGGCACTGCTGGTGCCAGGGCTGCAGAGGAGGGTGAGGAGCCATGGGATGAAGAACAGGAGGGTAAAGGGACCATGGGAGGCAGGAGGGAAGCTCTGAGCTGGGGGATGCAAGAGAGGAACTTTGGGTTGGGATGCAGAAGAGGAGTTCTGGAGCTCTGAGATGCAGGAGAGGAGAGTAAATGGACTGTGGGATGCAGGAGAGGAGCTCTGGGGATGCAGGAGAGGAACTTTGGGTTGGGATGCAGGAGAGGAACTCTGGAGCTCTGGGATGCAGGAGAGCATCTCTGGGCTGGGATGCAGGAGGGGAACTCTGGCTGGGATGCAGAAGAGGAGCTCTGGAGCACTGGGATGCAGGAGAGGAGGGTAAATGGACTGTGGGATGCAGGAGAGGAGCTCTGGGGATGCAGGACAGGAGCTCTGGAGCTCTGGGATGCAGGAGAGAAGCTCTGAGGATGCAGGAGAGCAGGGTAAATGGACTGTGGGATGCAGGAGAGGAGCTCTGGAGCTCTGGGATGCAGGAGAGGAGGGTAAATGGACTGTGGGATGCAGGAAGGGATCTCTGGGCTGGGATGCAGAGCCCTGGGGCCGGAGCCAGCCCCGGCTCCCCCCAGCCCCTCGGAGCTCTCCAGCCGGCATTACTCATGCCTTTGCAGCTCCCAGCCATGTGGCAGGAATTCAAGCGGGTGGAGCCCTCTTCCCTCTGGAAATATCTGATAAAACCCCTCCCCTCCCCCTTTTCCTTGGCCCAGACAGGATGTGGGTGTGGGGCCGGGGCCGGGGGAGCCCCCCGAGCTGCCCCACCGCAGCCCAGCTGCTGCTCCCAGCCTTTCCTTGGCGCTGGGGCCTCTCGGGCAGCCCAGCACCTTCCCGGGGCTGGGATTTCTCCTGGCTGGAGCAGCAGCCTCTAAAGGATGGTAAACTCGAGCAGCTGGAAGCTTTAAAGACTCTTTTCCCCTTCCTGATGTTCAGAACTTTCATGAGTGCTGCAGAAGGGAGCGGAGGAAATAAAGGACGTGTGAAAATGGCAAGAAAAGAGATTTTTCTAAAAATCGAGATTGGCAGAGAGGAATGAGAAACATATAAAGAAGAAAGATGAAAGGTTCAGTGAAAGAGTGAAGTGTTTTATTAGGTACAAATACAACCCAGCCTCCCGGTTCCATGCTCACTCTGAGGAGTACAGGACAGCTCTCCATGTGCTTTATCCATCCCCAGCTTTCCAACACAAGCATCCTCCCAGGGGCTTGGGAGGGTCTGGGAACTGCAGCCCACTCTGCAGAGCAGGGCTGGCTGCAAACCCTTCCTTGGAACTCGGGAGGATCCCAAAGAACCAGGGAGAAGGAGCAGCTCCAGGGATTTGGGCTTCCCCAGGGGATTTCCTCCCGTGTGGTTGGAGCAGGCTGGATCCTGGATCCTGGCTCTGCATCCCAGACCCCAGACTGCATCCTCCCCACACCACAACCCCACACCACACCTGCAGGGCCCCTGCCCCTGTCCCAGGGTGGGTTTTTCCCTATCAAACCCGTGCCTTTGGCTGGAGGAGCCCTGGGAGCTGCTCCCACCCCAGGAGCAGCCCCAGCCCAAAGCCAGGGCTGGGATTTCCAGGGCAGCTGCACAACCGGAGCCTTGGATGGATCCTCCGGGACTCCCCACGGAGCTGAGGAGCCAGCAGAGCCCCAGGGAGGATTTTTCCCAGCAGCTCCAGCGAGGAGAAGCCAACCGCCCCCACCTTGCAGGCAGGAATATCCCGCAGGAGTGATGGGCAGGGGCTGTGCAGGCACATTTTGCACAAAGCATTCAAGCCCCTGCTGCCCACGAGCTTTGTCCTTCCAAAATCCGAGCTTTTCATCACTTTTCCATCACTTCTGTTTTGTATTTAAGGTTTGGAACTGGAGGTTTGAAGCTCAAGCTTTGCCTCGCACCTTTGTCTCACACCCTCGCTCGGTTCAGCCCAGCCACACAGCCCTGAATGTCATTTTTCTCACATAAAATTGGGATTTTTTTTCAATTCCTTTCAAATTAACACAGACTGGAGGGTCAGCCAGCGGCTCAGGTGAGCAATTTACCTGGGCAGCCAGGGGAGCATGAAAGGAGCTCTGTGAAACAGGAGAACAAAACCCAGTGAATTCCTGCAATAGATCTCCTCGCTCCCATTCGTGTGAGTAAGAAAAAAGCACATTTGAGGAGACACCCGCAGGCTCCTGGCTCCTGTCCCAGCACACCAGGCAACACTCAGAGTGCTGCTTCACTTTTTTAGTCCTTTTTTATTACCTCATGGCTGTTGGGTTTGGGACAAAAATGATAATATTTCCCTAAAACACAACTCTTTAAAAAGCAGCACCTAGAGAAAAATCTCGGCGCTGTTATTCATCGCTTCGCATGATGAATATTTGAAGAGCTGCAATAGGAGATTTTAATATTTATGGAGACTCATTTGATTTTCAGCAAATGTTTAGTTCCAACCACAAAACAAAAGCGTGGCTCGTTTACACTGAGAGACAGCCTGAACTGTGGCTGCACCCTGCCTGTGTGCGGGGACACCTCCTCGTGTTCCCCAGGAGTTTGTGGGCAGCTCCATCCCCATTCCCGTCCCTTGCTGAGGTTTTTGGGTGGCGCTGAACCCCAAACTCCTGGAGGAGCATCTTCCCCCCAGCTGCTGCTCCCAGGAGCTGCCCCACGCGCTGTCCCCGCTGTCCCCGGGCTTGGGGACATCGGTACTCACCAGGCAGCTCCAGCAGGCAGAGGATGCAGAGGAGCTGCCCCCACTCCATGGCTGGGGGGTTCCCAAAGCCTTTCCCTGCTCCGGGGCAGCTCCGGGGCCGCTCAGTCCCGCAGCAGCTCTGAGCTCATGCAGCTTGGTTGGAGTTCAAGCCTTTGAGATCACTCAGAGCTGCTGGGGTGGGTTTCTCTTCAGGGGTTGTGCTTGTGCTCCAGGACGGCGAGGTGGAGTTTCTGGGCTTTGATTTCCCAGTTTTTATATAGTTCGTGGCAACCTCACTATCACTTAGGTAATTTTCTCCTCCCCGCTTTCCTGCCAGCAGCTTCAAAACAAACAAAAGATCAGCCCTCTCCCCAGCAAAGGATCCCAAAGGCTGCCTGGGATTAACTCTTTCCTGAGAGCTGCTGCTTTCCTGTCCAAGGAGGGCAGGGACACAGCCTGGTGCAGCTGGATGACGGGAATGCAGCCCAGCCCGCAGCTGAGCATCTTCAGAGCAGAGCAAACACAGCCCGAGGAGAGCAGGGACGTGGGGAAACCCAGGGCCAGCCCAGAGAGCCCCAAGCGTGGTCCTGGCACGGTGGGAAACAGGGGAATGCTGAAAATGGGCTTCAGAATCAGAGATTTTCTCAGCAAATTAAGCAGGGAACTCAAGGATGTGGAATCATCGCTGAGCTGAGCAGAAGTGACTCCATTAACTCCACTAAATCGACTCCAGTCAAACAGGGAGCACAAACCAGATGGGTTAGAGAGGGTCTGGGGCAGGGAAAAACCCACAGGCAAAAGGTTTGGCACAGAACCTGGAGCAGGATGGGAGAGCAAAAACCCTGGGGAAGCTCTGGATTGAACCTGGAGCAGGATGGGAGAGCAGGAACTCTGGATTGAAGCTGGAGCAGGATGGGAGAGCAGGAACTCTGGAGAAGCTCTGGATTGAAGCTGGAGCAGGAGGGGAGAGCAGGAACTCTGGAGAAGCTCTGGATTGAAGCTGGAGCAGGATGGGAGAGCAGGAACTCTGGAGAAGCTCTGGATTGAAGCTGGAGCAGGAGGGGACAGCAGGAACTCTGGAGAAGCTCTGGATTGAACCTGGAGCAGGATGGGAGAGCAGGAACTCTGGATTGAGTCTGGAGCAGGATGGGAGAGCAGGAACTCTGGAGAAGCTCTGGATTGAAGCTGGAGCAGGATGGGACAGCAGGAACCCCCTGAGCTCATTGGGGATGCTTTGTGGGAGCCCTGGGAGCAGCACAGAGCCCTGGCTGCAGTTTTATGGGCAGCCTGAGCCTCACCAAGTGGGAAACTTGGCTCTGGTTCTGCTCTGCAGGCACACGTGGGAGCAGCTCAGGAGGGGCAGTGTGAGGGATGCTCTGTGTCCTCACATGGGAATGGCCATCCCTGGAATGTTCCAGGCCAGGCTGGATGGGATTGGGATGTGATTTTCCCCTATCTGGGATAGGGGAAGGTGGAATGAGAGGATCTGTAATCACCCTTCCAACCCAAACCAGTCTGGGAGTCAATTTATGGCCTTTGGGTATAAAAAAAATAAGAGATGAACACTTGGGAAAATCAACTCCAGTATTAATTCCATCTTTTCTTTTATAGCTGGATGATGAGGTGACTAAAGGAGTCATTGGGAACAGGAAATTGAAAAATGAGGTGGACAGGAAAGAAAGCTGTGGAAAGAAGGTTGAGGAAGCTCTTACTCAATGTTTTATCTTTTCCTGGATGCTCCTGTAACACTTCTACAGACACAGAATCACAGAAACTGCTCTGGGTCTTAAGGGACCCAAAAACTCATTGAAAACCCCTGCCTTGGGCAGGAATGGCCATCATTTGGCTACAGCCAGAAAAGGATTAAAAAACACACATAAAAAAAGAACAGGATGGTGTTACCTACAAAGAAACCCTCAAATGGTATTTCCACATTTATTGTAGGACAAAATTCCAGTAGCTTTTGCTTTTAGAACAGTACAGGAGCTGGATGTGATGATGTTTAAATGTCCCTTCCAACTCAAAGCCTTCTCTGGTTCTGTGGCAGGAAAATGTTTCTTGGAAGGAAACATCTGTGCCTCAGCAAAGGGCTCCAACATCTATATAAAGATTTCTGTTATGTTCAGTAATCCATTACCGACTGACAGAGACACACAGCTCTATGAAAGGCCAAAAAATCCAGGTAAAATGTGCTCTAAAAGCTGAGTGTGGGCACAGCCCTGCTGACTCCAGCAGCTCCCACCAAGAATTTTCCCTTTTTTCCCTTTTTCCCCCTTTTTCCTCCCTCAAACACACACACACACATTGGGAAGCGCCTGACTCAGTGTGTAACCAGGTTTTACATTGCATGTCAGCCCAGAAAATGAATTCAGAGATGAGATGTGAGAGGCAGAGTGAGACAAGACTCTTATTTAAATAACAGATATGTTTTTGTCTATGGAAGTGAGAATTTGGGTTGAATAACACGACTGAAAATCAGAGTGATGGATGCACAGAGGAGTTGGGGTTGGAAAGGACATTAAAGACCATCCCACTGCACCCCTGAAGGGGACAGGGACATTTCCATGGCCCAGGCTGCTCCTGGGTAAAGAAACCAACAGGATCATCCAGGTTTGGCTGCTGGGCCTGTTTCACCTTTCAAAAGCAGCCCAGAAATAGAGAACTGGACTAAAAATAGGCCATGGCCGTGTCTGGCAGACACCGTGCAGGGGAAGCTCCTGGGTTTGGTTTCCAGTGGAAGCTGGTTTGGGCTGGAATCATTCCCTGTGTCAGGGATCTCATTCCTGTTTATGCACAGACCATCCCACAGAGCTCCTTCTGGGAGAGTGGCTCAGCTGAGCACAGGGAAATCCAACATTTCCTCCAAGCAAGAGCCACAAACCCACAAAAGAAGTGACTTATTAAGATCATTCTTTAACCAAATGTCCTCAGAGCATTGCTGTGGGCAGATCTAGGGGTGCTTCCATCCATCCTGGCCATCCCTGGGGCACAGGAATTGCTGTGCTGGGCACAGGGCTGGTGGCACTGGGACCCTCCTTGTCCCTCAGCTGACAAAAGTCTGACCCAGCCTAGCACAGAGCAAGCCAGGCTTTGCTGTTGGATGTTTCTGTGCACACAGCTCAGAGTGCCTCCTAAATATCCCAAATATCCAGCTGCTCCTTTGGTTATTCTGCTGATTCCATGAGTGGGAGACACCTTTTCTCATGGATCCAGCTGACTCGAGCGTGTTGAGGGCAAATCCTGCAGAATGATTTCCTTTCTCTCGGAGCCCCAACACATTTTTATAGCCAGAAACTGCGAGACCACAGTAAGGAACATGCCCTTGAATTATCTCCCAGCACACTCAGCATCAGCTGTATCAGGTTAGCAACGCCTGAGCCAATTCCAGCCCAACATTTGGGGGATCAAGTGTCCAAATTTTGTGCAGCACAGCGATGAGGGCTCGCTCACACGGGCTGGGATTCTGTCCAAGCGTTTAGGGGTGATTGAATTGAATTGTGAATGATGCAATAGACATATGGCTGGGAAGATATATGCCAGGAAACATGTTTTCTATAAGTATTTTAGCAGGCAGATGGCACACAATGGTTTTGGTGCAGTCATTTCCTCACCTCTTAAAAGCTGCTATTTCGGACAGATGAAATAATCCCATGGCCAGCATCCCCCCAAGGCAGCAGCACTGCTGGCCCAGAGGATGTGCAGTGTCTGGGGGCTATTCCTGTGCACAAACACATCAAATAAATCAGCCTTGCACCCTCCTCCCCAGTGCCACTCACGGGTTCCAAAGCATTTTAATAACTTTGCCACTTCAGCTGGAGAGAGTGAGAATTCCCTACAGCACTTCAGAGGCACGTGGAGGCACTTGGAGCAAACCACACCATGGGGAGACCCCAAAGGACACAAATTCTGCATCCCAACCCTCAGCTGAGCAAACTGCCCTGTTCCCAGACAGAGCAGCTCCTTCTGGAAATGACTCCCCTCTCCCACACCCAAAAACTGCTGGAGGAGGAGGAGGAGATGCTGCAGGAGGAGATGCAGCTTCTGGGAATGGTGGACAGCCAGAGCAGAGCATGGAGCTGCAAATAAACTGGGATTTAGTGAAGATTGGGTTGTTTCTCCTAGGAAAACGCTGTTGGGATCACATCTGCTGTGGTGCAGCACCAAATCCTGGTCCTTTGGTTCCTGGAACCTTTGGTTCTGTGCAGGAGAACACAAACTCAGCCCTGAGCAGGCAATTCCTGAGGGATGGACTGGTGGGATTCAGCTCCTGAGGGATGGATTGATGGGATTCAGCTCCTGAGGGATGGATTGATGGGATTCAGTTCCTGAGGGATGGATTGATGGGATTCAGCTCCTGAGGGATGGATTGATGGGATTCAGTTCCTGAGGGATGGACTGGTGGGATTCAGCTCCTGAGGGATGGATGGGATTCAGTTCCTGAGGGATGGACTGGTGGGATTCAGCTCCTGAGGGATGGACTGGTGGGATTCACCTAAAAAAGGGCAAAGAGCCCCAAAGCTGCCCCAACAGCATCACCCTTATTGTGATTTCCTTTAAGATCATGCACTGGTGTTATGGTGCTGGGATTTCATGGTGGTTTGATGCCATTTCTACACCAGGCTGTCCTGACCAGCCCTGGCAGTGCCCTCCTGCCCAGGAGGCTGCTGGGGACACTGGGAGCTGCTGAAAGCTCTCCCTGCATCTTTGATTTTTTCTCCTCTGGGCATTCCCAGGACTTCAGTGAGAGCCATTCCCCCACAGCACCAAAACCACCATCTGAGGGGATTTTTGGGTGAGGTTCAGGGCTGTTGATGGATTTTCTTGCACCCTCAGCTCTGTTTTGCTGTGCTGATGTGGAGACTCCATCTCCAGGGACCTCCTTCTTCCCGTGCCAAACCCAGGAGGGCTCCATCCCAGCACAACAAAGGGCTTTATTTAGCCCTGGAGCTGGGGCAGCCTGCCTGGTTTCCTGCCCCTGCTGCTCCAACAGTTTCCAGGTCACTGCAGTGAGCATCTCCCGCCTCATCCTGCGCCAGAATTCCTTTTTTTCCCACCCAAACCCTGTTCCTGTGGCTGGGAAAGGCATCCCCTCCCTGCAGGCTGCAGGGTTTGCCCCTTCTCACCTTGATTTTTAGGCAATTCCTCCTGAGCTGCTCCCCCTCTGGTGCTGCTGCAGGAAAATGTTCCTCTGGGGCAGAATTTCATGCAAAATCACTCAATTCCTTGATTTCCATCACAGCCTGCCCCTTGCAGGGATTAAAGAGCTGGGAGTGGCCCTTGTGAAAAACGGCAATCACTTGTTTTAAAATTTTCTAAAAGTTTAATAATAATTAAAAAATGGTAATAATAATAATAATAATAATAATAATAATAATAATAATAATAATAATAATAATAATAATACAAATTAGAGCAATAAGAATTTTGAAAATCAGAGTTAGGACAATAAAGGATGATAAAAAAGTAAAGAATTATGAATGCTTTCCTCTTGAAAGTATGGCTTGTTAACAAAGGATTAACCTTTAAAAGCAACAGCCTGTTGTATATTCATATATCTTATACATGGTGCATACATTCTTTTTAAATCAGAGATTTTTTGGTCATTGTTAACTTTCCCTCTCATCCTGTAAATCAGTTTTGGTCCCTCCAAGTCTGCTCCTTCCCAATAAGGAGATAGGAACTCTTAGTTTGAGATTTTGGTGTCTTGTTGCTGTTACCTCTGTGTGAAGAATTTATCTATCCATTCCTTGAGCTACTTAGAAAAGCATCTTACACTAGAGCTTCTATTTTAATATTAGGTTAGAACTTAAAACTATATTTAACACACTATTTGAAAGGATTAATACAGCATAACTTTCTAACACAGCACATACAATATTCATGTTAATACTTGCAAAAGCCAATCATATAATCCTCATTTTTCCCAGCCCACGCAGGAGGCACCAAATGAGCATCCCCTGGTTCCATTTGAAGCAGCAGCCTCAGAGTAAAACTCTCAGGCACAAAACTCCTCAGCAATCTCTCCAGCAGATGGTTTGCCTGGCTGCAGCCGTGTGTGCACTTGGTATTTGCTTTATTATTTGAAGATATTGATTTTAGCAGGATGATCATAGCGAGCAATTTGTTTTAATAGACCACTTTTATTAACAGTGTGTTAGACTTGCAGCAGCCATGCATCTTTCTTTTTTTTTTTCTTTTTTCTTTTTTAGGATTTCCAAGTGCTTTTTGGAATAAAATATATGACCTGAAGAGCAGAAGTCTGAGATTCTGAAGGGCTTTTTTCAGCTGTTTCTCTTGGAGAAATGACTCTGCTGTGTGTACGTGGCTGTGCAAGAGGGTGATAAATAGCAGAGCACAGTTAAATGCAGTTGGAAGGGTTATGAAGAGGCAAGAATTTGCTCAAGTTAAGAAAAAAAAAATTATATATCTATAAAATCCGTATACATATATATGTGGGTTTTAATTCTAAACCAAATATTTCAATTGCTATCCCATCCCTGGAAGTGTCCAAGGCCAGGCTTGGAGCAACCTGAGAGAATGGAAGAGGCCCTGCCCATGGCAGGAGTGCAGCTGGGGGATTTTTAAGGTTCCTCCCAACCCAAACCATCCTGGAATTTTATGACAATCCCTTGGGAAGAGTAAATGAGTGAATTTTCATCTCTGCAGGGTGCAGCTGAACCCCTGTGTGCCATCAGATGCACCAGGTGTGTTTTAGGCAGTTGAGGTATCAAGCCTCCCTCAAAACCTGCTTTTTAAAAAATTTTTCTGGAAATTTCCCCATTAGTTTGAATGCTCCAGATTGAGTTGAACATCCCAGGAGCAAGAAGGGGCTGCAGGAAGGGGAGAGGGCAGAGAGGAGAGGACAGAGCTGGACATTCCTGTCCCCATCCATCAGAGCCCCGGGTGGTGTCAGATTCTCATTAACCTCATTTCATTGATTGCTTTCCATCGCTGCCCCCTCCAAAATGTTTCACTATAATAAACAGCAGCACCATCAAACACTGATAAAAATCATTAAAGCATAAGTCTGGTAATTCAGGGCGAAGATTGGCTCCTCCATCCAGGTCTGCAGCTGCTAATTGCAATTTATTTCTCCGTTTTTGGATGCCACAGGAGCCTGCAGGAGCTGGACTCATGGCTGGGGCTCTCCATCCATGGCCAGCTCTGCAGCAGAACATCCTGTGGATGCTCCAAGCGAGCAGAATCTGAGATGGAGGAGAAGTTTAATTCAAAATTTAATTCCAAATAAACCCTCTTTGCAATGCTGCTCATTCTAATGCAATGATGGGATGGTGGAATAATTGAGGCTGGAAAGAGCCCAACATTCCCCAGCACTGCCAATGCCAGCCGTGGCCTCAAGTGCCACATCCACTCATCTTTAAACCCCTCCAGGGATGGGGACTCCACCCCGGGTTGTCTTTCCCTATTCTTGACCAAATTTTTGGTGAAGAAATGTCTCCTGTTGGCTGCTTTGCTGTGTTTAATTCATTGTCTTTACAAATATACTTCAAACACAACCACCTGATGTCTCCTCGTTGATCCCAAGTTTCCATTTCCCAGAATCCTGGCTGGATCCTGCTGAGCATCCCCTCTGCCCAGGGAATTAGGGAAAAAATAAAATGAATAAATCTCAGTTCCATTGCCTTTGTTTCCAGGGAGATCCCCCCTCTCCAGCTGCAATTCATGCAAAGGAAGCACAGCCTTAAAAAAAGCCAACTTTGGTGGTGTTTGGTTATTTTTGATACTAGGAAATATAGAGGAAGGTTAATTGAAAGTGCATTGATGACAAATGATTTGGGTAATGTAAGGATATATGGTTTAATTTAAACATTTAATTTAAATATTTTACTGCTTTAATATTTAATATTAATTCAATCAATTAATTTAAAAATTAATATTTAATATTTAAATATTTATTAAAGAAATATTTAATAAATAAATATATTTAATAAATATTTAATAAATATTTTAATGTAAATATTAGCTCCTAGTAAATGATAAAATTGGTGCTGTTTGTGAGCGAGAAACCAAAACTGTAATTGGGAAATAAAGGAATGGCTTTATTAATTTATAATAAAGGAAAGAGCAGCTCAGGGGCAGGTGCTGCTGGAGCTGCAGAGGGAGGGGAACCCAGCAGGGGCAGCAGAAAAGGGAAAGGGGCTGCACGGGGCTCCTGCTCCACCCTGGCAATTGCTGATAATAAAGAGCTGCTGGTTTCTACCTGGGAAATGAGGCCCAGAGGGGAGAGGCTGGAGGGGAGAGGCTTCCCCGTTTAAAGGAGGATTTGCTCAGATGCAGGGATGGAGCATCCTCGGTCATCACTGACTCCTGCTGCTCTACCCCTCTGCTCTGCCTCCCAAACCTCCTTTTGTCTGGCACTGAAGTCCTGCCCTTGCTCTTGGAGGGATAAATAGAAAAGGAACAGGAACCCCAGAGCCTCTTCTTTGCTTGTCTCCTGAACAGAAGGATGCAACAGCAAAACTATTTCAGCTGCGGTGCCAGATGACCTGAAAAAATGACAGGGCTCTGCCAGCAGCTACGAGCTCACAGCTAAATTCAGACACCACTTATTTATTGATGTGTTTGTACAATAGGAGTGGCTGGGAAGGCTGCAGACTCCCAGGTACCTTCTGATGGCTCATAATAAGCGCAGACAACACAGACCCGTGGTGAATAATAGAACAAAAAGCTCCCAGGATCACTGGAATCAAAGTGCATATGGAAGAGGATGGTATCCAGTGAAACCTCCTGGGAAGGGCAGCTCAGGAGGAGTGGGACTCACAGGACAGGCACATTCCATAGGAACATCCCACAGAATTAACATTTCAAATCTCTGTGCTGCTCTACCCCACAATTCACGGGGTGACTCACACGGCGCTGCTGAGAGGAAGCACTGAGAGGGGGTTTGGATGGAATATTGGGAATAAACCTGGAATACTGGGAATAAATCCTTGCCTGGGAGGGTGGGCAGGCCCTGGCACAGGGTGCCCCATCCCTGGCAGTGCCCAAGGCCAGGCTGGACAGGGCTTGGAGCAGTGGAAGGTGTCCCTGCCATGGCAGGGTGGGGTGGGATGAGTTTTAGTGTCCTTTCCCAGCCAGGCCATTCTATAACTCTGTGATTCCATGGTTCCATGAAAAGGCATCCAAATCATCTTCCCAAACTTTTCTTCTCAGTCCTGTGGTGAAAAAAATAGATTTATGAGAGAATTTAAAAGGGCATTAGGAACGACCAAGGTGCAGAACTTCCTGCAGGAAAAGAGTTAATGCCTCTGGGTGCTCCCAGTGCACCTGGAAGGGTTTCAGGCACAGGAAGAATTTTTCCCTTTGTCCCCACCATGCTCAGGGTGGCACCTTGGTGGCCACAGCAGAGTCACCCGTGCTGCTCAGCGTGGCTTTGGCCAGGTAGTGGGAGGAGAACTGAGGGAATTCACACGGGGAGCTGGGGATGAGGAATGCTCTGAACTGATGGTTTTTCCCACCTAAAAGGACTTTCCCTTCAATCCTGTGGGACACAGCTCTCCCCAGCCCCATCTGTCATCTCGGGAGGGGTTGGTGATGGGAGGTGACACTGCATCATTTACAGAAAGCTCAGGGGTGGCAGAGGCCACACGATCGATGTGGGCAGGCTCAGGCTCCATCACTTAGCAGGAGTGCCTCAGAGAGAGCCTTGGAAATGCAAACCCCATCCTGGGACCTCTCCTGGCTGCTTTCAGATTAATTGTTACAGGTTTGCAGGTTTGTTTTTATGGAGGAAAGGAGGTTTGTTTGCTTTTCCTCCCCCTGGAGTTGAACCATCATCTTTTCTCATTAGGAAGGTGGCAGGAGGTCAATGGAGGCTCCTGCCTGGGCCAGGCTCCTCCATGATTTGGAAGGGAAATTTCCAGAGCTGCAGTGCCCGGGGCAGGGAGTGTTTGAGAGGAACCCTGGCCCACACAGCCCCTTCCCCAGCCCAGCTCCTTGTTAAACACAGCAGCTTTACAATTACCCAGGAATGAGGGATAATTGTGGCTGTGCTGTGCTCCAGGATCGCCCTGTGCCTCCCTGCTTGTGCAGTTTCATTGCCAAGCACGGGAACAAAGGGCAGCAAAGCTCCCCAGGCAGGGTTTGTCAGCCTGTCCTGCCCAGAGCACAGGTCGAGAGCTGCCTCCCCTCCCTCTGCCTCCTCCTCCTTGTCATCCTCCTTGCTGCTTTTTGATTCCCTTAATTATTTTGGAATCTGGAGAACAATCCGCCGTCAAATCCCGCAGAACAAATGGAACGTCAGCTTTCCAAACCCTCCCGATCAGGCAGATGGCATCACAGCCCCCTGAACCTCCTCCCAGCTTCCAGAGCATCCCAGGGCTGACAGATTATCCATTAACAGAGGGCAGATTAATCCTGGGCTGCACAGCCAGTGGAAGGAAAGAGGCTTTTGTTTCCAGAGCAGGGGAGAGGAAGATGCTACTGTGGAGAGAGGAACCCAAACCCTTGGTGTGCTCAGCCCCCAGGGGCCAGGAGAGGAAAAATAACTTTGTGCTGGGACAGGCAGGGCTGATATTCCAGCTCCTGGTTATTTCTCTTCCCGTTCCAGCCTTTCCATGGATCCTCTCCCCATTCTATTTCCCTCTGGCCATTTTGGCCAACTCTCTTTGTCCCGACAGCAGCCAGTGCTGCTTCAGCGGCCACCCCACAGCCAAGTGAAGGATTTTTGGTGTTCCATGGACAGGCAGGGCTCCCCCAGTGCAGCATCAATGCCATCCCCTCCCCTCCCTGCCACTGATTTGCTTGGCAGGTGTGAAATATTAATTGCCTCGCATGGGAGCTTGGCTCACTGTCTGTCGCGTTTGACTGAAATATCATTCTCTGCTGCAAATATAATTACTGGGGGTCTGGATTTTAAAAATAGCCTCTCGCCCGTCTGTTAATTAGGAGCCACGCTTTGCTACACAACGAGATATTTTGGTTAATTATGAAAGAGAAAAGGACAAATTTGTCACGTCTTTTGTTTTTGTTCCGCCGCGTCTCCCGGTGACGGGAGGGGAGCTGTGATGGAGCTGCTCAGCTGACAGCAGCAGATGTCCCCAAAACGGGGAGGGGGCCAGGGCTGTGGGGTCTCACAGCTCAGGGGGTGCTGCTGCCTCCCCTCACCGCAGAGGGGCTCAAACAAAGGCAGCAAAATTCAATGAGAAGGCAGCGCTCGGCTCGGATCCTCCCCGTGCCTCATTCAAACCTGATTTATTCTCATTAAATGTTCCAAGTGCTGCGCTGAGGCAGCCAGGGCTGCAGCTCCAGCACCCAGCACAGCCTCTGCTGCCCGCCCTTGGCTGCCAGAGGTGGCACAGGTGGCACAGGTGACACAGGTGACACAGGTGACACAGGTGACACAGGTGGCACAGGTGGCACAGGTGACACAGGTGGCACAGGTGACACAGGTGACACAGGTGGCACAGGTGGCACAGGTGACACAGGTGGCACACGTGGCACAGGTGACACAGGTGGCACAGGTGGCACAGGTGACACAGGTCAGTCTTTCCTCCCATCCTTCTCAAATTAAGGAATTCCATCTTCTCCAGACTGCCCACACCACTCCTCACACCCATCCCTGGCTTTTTTATTAAAAAGGGAGGTTAAAAAATTCCATTTCCAGTGCGAGGGAGGTGATGGGTTTGGGAATGGCAGGTGAAGGTGCTGACACACCTCCCCTCGGCCTCCGTGCTAATTAATGATGTGTTAATTACCCCTGGGGAGATTCAGGATCAATAGAGGGGCTGCGTTCCTGCCAGGCAGAGCACAGGGAGAGAGAAGGGCCCAGAGGGGCTTTGTGCCCATGGGATCCCAAGGAATTCCCAATTCTTGGCTGGTGTCAGACACAAGGCACCGTTCTGGTCAGAAAAACCCATTTTAACTCATTTGAGTGTGGAAATAACCATGTCATGCCATGATTTAGGGATGTGCAGTGCCATGAGGGCACAGGGAGGATGAGGAGGAGCCAACAAACAGCAGGAATTTATGGAAAATCACCTATCGTGGTGCCATGGATTCCCTCCTCTTTTCCCAAGTTTTTGTCCCGGGTGTATAAAAGATCAGCAGCTCTGCTTTGCCCTAAAACGCACTGTTTCCTAATTATTTATGTAATTATCCAGCATTTCAAAGAATCCATGATAACAGCTGAAATTGATGTAGTAAACAAGCGTAATAATTATTCCAACAATATTGAACGGCTGTTCTGTCAAATAATCATTCCATATAGATGAAGAAAGCGCTCAGAAATAGCACCATAATTCATGATGCTTCCAGATTAATGTCACAGGAGTTCCACAACCTGCTCCTGGAGACAGGCAGAACTTTCTGTATGGAAAATTAAATATGTATACACAGAGCATATATGAAGGTATCATACATCAAACCAGGTAAGAAACAATACAAAGAGAGGGGGGGAAAAAGCAATTTTTTAGCCTGGAATGGTCTTGTAAGGATTTCACTGCTTCAGAGACTTCTGCAGGTATCAAAGTAATCAGGAATAGAAAATGTTGTCTCTAAAACAACGGCCTGGAAGGGATCTTTGGGCTCAAATTTCATTTCAAGACTTCCCTCAGTAGTAGGTACTGGAAATAGTGATGATAATAATAATAATATTAATAATAATAATAATAATAATAATAATAATAATAATAATAATAATAATAATAATAATAATTCCAAAAGAGTACAGGAAAATCCCACTCAATGAACTGCAGCAAATCTTCACTTCCCTTCTCCTCCTGCTGATCCTTCAGGAAAGTGGCACAAATTTTATAACCTTGTGATGAAGATTAAAAAATAAAGCCCAGTAAAAAAACTGCCTGTGAATTATTGAAAGTGTAGCTCATTATAATGGGAGAAATGAACCTTTATTTTCAGTAAGTGACACAGGAGCAGAAAAATGTTGGGATAATGATGTTCAGGCAGAACAATTATTTTTTTTTGTGATAGAGAAGCATGAAGTTTATCACTTTGATTACTGTTGGGGTTTTTGTGTGCCCAGCTCAGAGACCAATAAATCAGAAGGGTTTTTGGAGCTTCTCCCTGCTCAGAGCTGAGGTGCTGGGGTGGGCACCTCAGGGTGCTGCATCCTCACCCTGCATCCCCTGCCCAAACCCCGAATTTCTCACAGCCCCAGCTCCTCATTTCTGCCCAAATCCTGAATTTCTCACAGCCCCAGCTCCTCATTTCTGCCCAAACCCCGAATTTCTCACAGCCCCAGCTCCTCATTTCTGCCCAAACCCCGAATTTCCCACAGCCCCAGCTCCTCATTTCTGCCCAAACCCTGAATTTCCCACAGCCCCAGCTCCTCATTTCACAACACTCTGACACAAACACCGTGGGCTTGGACCAAAGCTCAGGATTTACAAGTCCCACCCTTGGCCGTGTCCAAGCTGAGGGTGTGATGCTCTTGGTGATGATCAGAACCAGCTGCTGCAGCAGAGAGGGGAATCTGGGGGCTCTTTCTTGCAGGAAAAAGAACAACAAAAACCTGCAGGGGCTGGAGCTGGGTGGCTGGAGCTGTGCTGAGCACATTTTCAGGGGAGCTGTGGCAGCCTCTGCTCCTGCTCCTTTCCCTGGCACTCCTCTGGTTCAGTTTTGGTGACACTTCCCCCACAGCCCGTGTCAGAGTGACATGACATAACTTTTATCAAGGGGAAATTTAAGGCTTAAGTGCCTTTAAAATGCTGGCATCAGTCACCAGGCTGTGCTCTCTCTCTCTGAATATTACACCCATTATGTGTAATTCTTTCTCCTCTTGGAGAAATATTAGCATGTACTTTTCTCCTCGTCAGTCATTTCTTTCGACCTTTGCGGCACCGGCTGCCTTCGAGAGGGTCACGTTTATTCTGATGTGCCTTGCTGAGCCTCGGAGAGCAGCACCAGGGAGCCAGGGGGGAGCAGGATCCTCTGCTGGGATCGGGAATGTTCCTGCAGGGAATTCCAGAGGAGGCTCCCATCACTCACCCAGAAGAGCACGCTCGGAGCAGCCCATGCAGTTTCTGAAATGCTTTTTATCCCATTTATTTCTCGGGTTTCTTTCTGCCGCAGCAGCAGCTGGTCCTGGCAGGGTCGTGGTTGTGCTCTGGGGGGCTCCCATCCCATCTGGAGCGGGGTCACATCTCCAAAATCCGGCCCTTGCTGCCCTCAGAGCCCAACTCCTGCTCTGCAGAGCATCGGGGCAGCTCCAGGGGCTGATCCACAGCCCCTAAAACGTTTTGGGGTGAGAACCATCCCTCTGAGCTCATGAGTTCTCACTTAATTTTATCCTTCTTTTCCAAATGAGGCACAAAACCCCTTAAAACTCAGAAGCAGAAGGGTTCAGAGCCTCATCCCAGCCCCAGGGTGACATTCTGAGGCCAAGCTTTCACATTTTAAAGCCAGTCCATTTACCATCCCCTGCCTCTACACATAGATCAGGATTTTTATTTTTATTTTTATTTGTTTTGTTGACTGTTTGCTCTGTTACAAATCAGGATCCGAGCTGCCAGCTGGGCTGGGAGGCCAGGACATCGCAGATCATTACTGCAAACCCTTGTCCTGGGGCTCATCCCTGGCATCTCCTGAGCTGCAGACACAGGGCTGATGTCAGACTCTGTGCCCGGGGTCAGGAGCACATGCGGGCCATGAACAGGGGAGAGCTGAGCCAAACCTTGTCAGAAAGTGCTGGAACAAAGCAAACTGATACAAACCCGACAGAAATCCGGCGTCAGTCCCCACCCAGTGCAAATCCCCGCGATCCCTCCAAAGCCTGGCCAGCGCTGCTCTCCTACCGCGGCTCGGAGAGCTCGGGAGCGGCTCCAGGAGCGGAAAAACCAACGCTGGGAAGCCACCAGAGGGCAGCCGGAGCGGGGACAGGATTATCCCGAGCATCTCCGGCATCCCGAGCCTGTCCTGCATCCTCCTGCATCCTCCTGCATCCTGAACAGCGGCACATCCCGAGCATCTCCTGCATCATTCCCTGCATGTCCTGCATCCCCAACACCTCCTGCATCCCGAGCATCTCCTTCATCCTCCTGCATCCCGAGCATCCTCTGCATCCCCTGCACCTCCTGCATCCCCTGCACCTCCACATCCTGAGCATCTCCTGCATCCTGAGCACTTCCTGCACCCCCCGAACCTCCTCTACCCCCTGAACCTCCTGCATTCTCCTGCATCCCAAACAGCTCCATGTTCCGACCATCTCCTGCATCCCCTGCATCCCCTGCACCTCCACATCCCGACCATCTCCTGCATCCTCAGCATCTCCTGCATCCCCTGCGCCTCCTCCTGGCACTGGCAGCACCCGGGGGCAGAGACAGAGCCGCTGTTCCATAACAGAGGGCACGGATCGGGCACTGCCCCCGGGGCACGGAGCTGTGCCCTGGGCACCCAGGACCGGCAGCAGGATCGTCCCGCTGCCATCACCCGCGTGCGTAAATTATCCCTGTAATTACAGCACGCACAAATTGCTGTGTTAATCACTGCAGGGTGCTAATTGCTGTGGCCGCCGCCCCAGCCCCGGGGGGAGCCCCTGCCAGCCCCCACAGCCCCGGGGTTCTGCTGCTGATGGAATCCCTGCCTTGCTGGCCGTGGGGTGCGCAGGGATGTCCCCAAACCCCCTCGGTGACCCCCCTGCAGCCCGGGGCTCCCCCAGAAACCCCTGCTGGCCCCTGTTTGCTCTCACTGGGCTCTTTGTGTGCTGCTCCCGTGGCTCTGGGGCCGTTATTGTGGCAACAGATGCTGGGGGAGAGGAGTTCCAGTCCTGGAGCTCTGGTCCTGCTCATTACAGCCTCGGTGAGCGGCCACTTGCCCCCCAAAGCTGCTGCTTAATGAGCCTCGCTCAGCAGCCGGCACCAATTAATCCTAAAGCACCTCGGCTCGGGCTTGGAAACGCAAAGCCAGGGAGTTAAAGCTGAAATAAGTGAAGGGCAAACCCTCCTGAGGGCCTCCTCCACAGGGCAGCCCCAGCAATCCTTGCCTGTGCCATGGGGTGCAGTGAGTGCTGTCTGTGCCATGGGTGCAGTGAGTGCTGTCCCTGCCACGGGGTGCTGTGTGTGCTGTCCCTGTACCCCACAGCCCATTCCCTGTCCCACTGGGGTGTTCCAGAGGGTTTATCCCTCAAGTGCAGGGTGAGGAGGAGCTGAGAGGCTCCTCCCGTGTGGAACCTGTGCAGATGTGCTCAGAGCCCAGGGCCCAGAGCAGCTGTGAGCTGCCAAAGCGAGCGGAAAATGTGAGGGAATGTTCTACAAACAGCACAGGGCACACGGGGCTGGGCACACGCCTGGGCACACACCCAGGGGCCCCTCCAGGCCTCGCAGGGCTGGGGCAGTGTTTGCCTGGGCTGGAAGGAGAGGATTTGCAGCGCCTCAGCTCTCCAATCCCCTCTGCCAAAGGCTGCTTTCATCCCCAGAGCAGCCAAAGGCAATTGAGGGGGACGTGAGCTGAGCTTTGAGCTGCAGGGGAGCCCATAAAGCACTAGAAAGTCTCCTTCCCTTCTAGGTCAGCGCTTTGCAGACAGGTCAGGGATCCACCTGCACGTTTAACCCCTGTTTGAAGTGGGAGCCCCTCGTTTGCAGGGCTCAGCAGAGGTGGGCGAGCTCAGTGCACTTCAGAGCAGGGCAGGAGCCCCTCAGCTCTGCTTTGCAGTGGATTGTTCTGCTCGAGAGCCATCCTGCAGCTGAGCCCAGCTCACTGAAGGTGCCACAGCTGCACAGGGGTGACCGTGGCAGTGTCACCATGGTCAGATCCCTGCTGGGGATCAAAGCTGAGGTGGAGCTGCACACCTGGGAGCAGGGCAGGTGGGGCTGGCAGCTGTCAGACACCCCAGAGGTGCTCCAGGGATCTTCTGGCGTTCTTCACCCACCAGGCCTGAATGCATTTCCTGCTGTGGGTTATAAGAATTCACTCTTACACTCTAATTTAATGAGGTGCCTTAAACGTGGATTTAATCACGGCATTAAGGTAACGGTCACTGCGTTCAAACTGCAGAGTGCAAACATCTCTCCTGAGCAGACAGCTCGGCTGCATCCTTATTAATCCAAAAATCATCTCCATATTAATCACTCCACAGATTATACCCTGCCCATATCCATTGCCAAGCTGCTAATCCTCCAGCTCGTGCTCTGGGGGCATTGGCTCCCCACCAGCAGCTCCTGCGTGCACGGAGGGAGGGAATTCTGCCTTGTTCCAGAGGTGCAGCCTCCCCACTGCACAGCTCCCCTCTAAAGGAGCCAATTCATTCCTGTGGGTCTGTAAATGAGGTGTTTGTTTGAGCCCTGCAATCAGCACAGATCGCTGCATTTCCTGCACCCTCATGCTGCCAACACTCTGAGCTCCAGCAGCTCCTGCCCCAACAGGGACACAGGGAGTTACAGCATCTCCAGAGGCTGATTGGCCTTGCAGAGGCACTGATCTCTCTTATTCCCAGCAGGTGAGGAGAATTCCACCCTTCAGCGTGGCCAGGGCCATCATTGCTGGCTCCCAATCCTTCTGGAAACATCCATCCATCCATCCATCCATCCATCCATCCATCATCCATCCATCCATCATCCATCATCCATCCATCATCCATCCATCCATCATCCATCCATCCATCATCCATCCCATCCATCCATCCATCCATCCATCCATCCATCCATCCATCCATCATCCATCCATCCATCATCCATCCATCCTCCATCCATCCATCCATCCATCATCCATCCATCATCCATCCACCCATCCATCCACCCATCCATCCATCCATCATCCATCCACCCATCCATCCATCCATCCATCCTCTCTGCTGCTGCCTGTGCAGCAAACAGGCCAGGCCAGCACCCAGCAATGCTCTGAGCATTTTGTGCCTCCCAGGGCACCCAGCAATGCCCTGAGCCCCCTCCCAGCGTGGATTGCAGCATCCCTGCTCCTTGATTTCTTGGCTTGGTGCATTTGTTGTGCGTGCCTTGCCTTGAGCCACGTCCCTGTCCCTCGCAGGAAGGGTGCTGGCAGTGACCCGGCCTTGTCAAAGGCTGAGATGCTGTTTGAGCTCCTATAAAATATTCATGAGGTCGCTGACCCGGGTTAGAAACCCCTGTACAGCCCGAGGCCATGCCTTTGTGGGGAGCTCAGAGACAGCGCAGGTTCCCGCTGCAAAAATCAAATGAACGTCAAAAGAATCCTTAAAAACGCGTGCAGGAGCGCCTCTCCCCCGAGATCGTCCCTTTGTGCAGGCTGAACGAGGCAAAAAAAAGGGACTTTTAAGCATTCCCATCCTCTCCTCAAAGCTCAGCCTAATTGAGTGCGAACAAAAGAGAAAACGCGCTCTGCTCTGCAGGCAGGCGGCGGCGGGAGCGGAATGACAATGGCAGCGTGTGACACTGCCAGCCCCGGGTCCGCCAGCTCTGCCACCCGCCAGCGCCGGCACCGGGGTCCGTGTGCCCCCCTGGCACGTCCTGGTGGCACCTGGGCAACCACTGCCACCTCAACATGAGGTGCCCATGAGTCCACAGCCTGCTCTGGGTGTCCTGGTGGCTCCTGGAGAACCACTGCCACCTTAACATGAGGTGCCCATGAGTCCACAGCCTGCTCTGGGTGTCCTGGTGGCTCCTGGGCATCCACTGCCATCTCAACACAAGGTGTCTGTGTGTCCAGAGCCAGCTCTGGTTTGTCCTGGTGGCTCCTGGAGAACCACTGCCACCGTAACATGAGGTGTCTCTGTGTCCACAGCCTGCTCTGGCATGACCAGGTGGCTCCTGGCATCCACTGCCATCTCAGCATGAGGTGCCCATGTGTCCATAGCTTGCTCTGGATGTCCTGGTGGTTCCTAGAGAAGAACTGCCACCTTAACACGAGGTGCCCATGTGTCCAAGCCAGCTCTGACATGTCCTGGTGGCTCCTGGAGAACCACTGCCACCTCAACACAAGGTTTCCATGCATCCAGAGCCAACTCTGGTAGCTCTGGTGGCTCCTGGACAATCACTGCCACCTCAGCATGAGGTGCCCATGTGTCCAAGCCAGCTCTGGCATGTCCTGGTGGCTCCTGGTGGCTCCATGTGCCCACAGCCAGCTCTGGCAGCCCTGCCCACCATCCCAGGGACCCCTGGCCATCTCCCACCCCTTTGACATGAGGACTCCATGTCCAACACATGGATTCATCCCTGCTGTTTCTGCAGTGCCAAGGCTCTCAAGGTGGAATTAAATCCCCCAACACCCTGGCACGGGGGCCCAGAGCTGCCCCTGGATCCCTGGCAGTGCCCACTGGAGCACCTGGGACAGGGGAAGGTGTCCCTGCCATGGCAGGGGTGGCACTGGGTGAATTTGAAGATCATTTCCAACCCAGCTCACTCTCCACCATCATTCCTGGTGCTCAGCCCGCAGACAAACCCATTCCCAGGAGCAATAAAGGCGAGCAGGCATCATAAAACTCCAGTAATCAAATGTGAAAAGAACAGCCCAATTCATTAATGGCCAGACAAGCTGATAGAGACATTCTTAATTATCAAATATTACCATGGAGTTCATTTTTACCTGAGTTGCTTAAGCCTGACCATCCTCCTTCCCTTTTCCTACACACGTTGCCCTGGGGCAGCATTGAACATTTGTAATTAGATTCCTTCACTGGAGTTAATTATGAAGTGACAATAAAGCCTGAGTGGTTCCCATTTTCCTAAGTATAATTTGGGAGGAAAAACAACCCCTTTGTTTTGGCATCAATATTTGTAATTTTAAGTTTAACATGAACCTCGGGGTGTACTCTTGATCCAAATGGATACAGACATGTTCATGTTGGATTATGCTGTACATCTATTTTATATTGTGTTTTTATACTTTCACATTATTTTATATCCACTTGCCTGCACAGACCTGTCAATATTCTGGAGCACTGACAAGATTTCTCTTCAGGATGATCTCTAAATTAATTAATGAGTTTTCATCACGTTGATGTCAGCCTGGGACAACATCAACACTTTGCAGGTTCCAGGCTGACCTGGCACCCAGGGTAATGTTTTATGTTTTATTATTATTACTCTTAAATTTTAATTAAATTATAATTTTTATAACCCCAGCAGGTGAGGGGTCCCAAATGTCTCTTGGAAAGAGCCTGGAGTGGAGAGGGGGGATTTAATGTGGGTTTTAGTGATCTGCTCCATTTTAAGCACTGAAGTGTCCAATAACACAGAATTGAATTTCCATTACAAATGAGTTGGCCACTTAAACATAACCAGCCCCTGCATAAATAAAGAGCAGGGGATTTTTGTGGCTGTTATTGCCAGCCTGAGATCACTGTCTGATCCCATACAATTCTATGTCACCCTCCAGCTAAGCACTCACAGAAGGGAAAAGATGCTGAAATTTAAACAGGTCAAAATTAATGCCACGGCTGTATTTGATAATTGGAAGTGTCACCTCCATTAGCTCGCCCTGATAACCAGGCTGGAAAAGGCAGCACCAGGATGTCCAAAATCTGCTGCACAATCTGCAGAGTGACAGTGATCAAACAACAGGAGGGGAAATAAGAGCTGGCCAAGGGGGTGGTAGGGACAAAATGGGGGCTGAGGGGAAACTCCAGGATTTTCTGCTGCTGTTTCAGTGCTGGGACCCCCAAAGTTCCCAAAGCTGCTGTCCTGACTCTTCCCACGCCGTGTCTGGGGCTCCTCACTCCCCTGCCCTGGGTGAGGGTGTGACAGAGGGATCCAAGCCATCTGCATTTTATACAACCTTTATTAAGCATCACTTGACCTTGTCAGTGCCAATAAAGGCCTGTGAAGTGCACGCCAGATAAAATGTAATTTTTAATTGAGTATCCTTATTACATCTATTAACAAGGTGCAGATGAATACAAATGACCCCACGGTCGATGCTGTCGATTCCTGTTGGAATTTCTTTCTCCTCTGCTGAGCTGAAGGAGTCAATAACCTCCCAAAGGGTCACAGGGAGTGGAGATTTTCCTGGCAGCTGCTGTCCTGCCTCCAGGGTCTGTCTGTGGCAGTAGCCACAGATAAACCAGTACAGGATCAGCATCTCTGAAGGAAAAACACAAAATCCAGCTCCCCCAGCCCTCAGGACAGCTCTGGGAAACTCAGCTCCTATTTAATTCTTTAAATTTAGACTTACCCGAGGCACAGGTGAAAAACAGGAGTCTCCTATTTTATTCCCTCATTCACAAACCATGTGAAGACTCCTCTCCACGCTGGGTGGTCACAGCACTGGAGTGGTTCCAGGGCCTCCAGCAGCAGAGCAGAGCCCGTGGGATCCATCTGGGGAGGTTAAAACCTGCTGCTTTCGGGGGGGAGACAGCAGGACCCGGCCAAACTGCTCCCCCCGAGGTCCGTGTCAAGCTTGGGTCTCAGTTTGAGGGAAATAAGCTGGAATGAGCTGCCTGAGGAGCAGAGTGCTGCTCTGACAGGATGGATTTGCATCCCCTTGAAACGGGAGCAGCTTCCCATCTCCCCATCAGCCCTGCACTAAAACCAGAGGATTCAGACTCAAATGTCCATAAAAACCCATCCTGGGGCAGCACTGAACTCCCTGCTGAGACCCACAGCGTGCCAGGCCTTCCCCTTCTGGCTCAGATTTATCCTTTTTAGTACCTAATTTGTAAAGGAAAAAGAAAAACCAAACCACCCCTTGAGATCCTCCAGAAAAAGCAGTGAGACCTCTTGTTCCACATCCACATGTTTCTCCTTTAATGCTTCCTTAAGGGTCTCCATTTTTCTGTCACTTATCATCATCCAGAGTAATTTGGGGCTGTTAGAGAAAGTTCATTGCTGTAATTGCGACCATATTGGTCATTAAAGTTGACAGACAGCTGCTGGAGAAGTCACTGGCTGGTTCTGCTGCTCAGCAGATGCCTCTCAGCATTTGCTGAGATCTTGGCTTGAATTTATGAAATGGAAGCAAAAGTGTTTCACCTCAAGGACTGAGCATTTCAGGGAGGGGAAAACACAAAGATCTCACCCAGGTCTTTTATTTACAAACAGGGTTTGCTGCTCCTGCTCCAGGAGGGGAAATAAAGGGAATTTCATGCTGCTCCTGCCTGCAAGTGTTGGGGATCCCATCCCAGCTGCACCATCCAGGGGTTATTTCCAGATATCCCAGCCCTGAAGTGCCCAAGGCCAGGCTGGACAGGGTTGGAGTAGCCTGGGGCAGTGGAAGGTGTCCCTGGCATGGCTGGATGGGCTTTGAGGTCCCTTCCAACCCAAACCAGTCTGGAATTCCCACTGGATTAAATGGGACTGGATGGGCTTAAAGGTCCCCTCAAACCCAAACCAGTCTGGGATTCCCACTGGAATAAAAGGGACTGGATAGGCTTAAAGGTCCCCTCAAACCCAAACCAGTCTGGAATTCCCACTGGATTAAATGGGACTGGATAGGCTTAAAGGTCCCCTCAAACCCAAACCAGTCTGGGATTTCCACTGGAATAAAAGGGACTGGATGTGCTTTGAGGTCCCCTCAAACCCAAACCAGTCTGGGATTCCCACTGGAATAAAAGGGACTGGATAGGCTTAAAGGTCCCCTCAAACCCAAACCAGTCTGGAATTCCCACTGGATTAAATGGGACTGGATAGGCTTAAAGGTCCCCTCAAACCCAAACCAGTCTGGGATTTCCACTTACCCGTTTCTTGCTGCTGGGATTCAGTAAATAAATATTCCTCACACAGTAAATGCCACATACTGGAAAATAAGGAGCTACTCAGGAGGGGTTTTTTTAACCAGTAAACTTTATTTATATATAACAACAGTACAAAGTGAGTCCTTGGCTTGCAAAATAGGAGTGTTTCATATTTACAATAGGTACACAATAATATATTAGAATAATAACAAAACCCCCTTTTATTTCCTTGGAACATTTTTAAATACTTAAACTTTCTTACATTTTTTTTTCCACAACACTTGTAAAAACAACAAAAAACAGACAATCATCTTAAAAAAAAATATAATACAGAACTCCAGTGTGTCAAGTATAATGGGGAGGGGAGGAGCCAGAGAAGGATACGGTGGAATGGGCACAGACACAAATCAATTCTTTCTTCCTGCCAACACACAAATCCCCTAAAACTGCTGGGGGTTGCTCTGTAAGGAGAAGGGGAAGGAGAAATATCAGAATCTGTTCCATGGCTGATGCACCTCTACATTCTGTGACGTTTTTGGGGGCGCTCCAGAAGTTTTAGTACCTGTACATTCCCTTCCCCTTGCTGCTTCTCCAGGGTGCCATCAACACCAGAACTCAGCAGTAAGGGAAGGACATTTCTACTGCATCTTCTGAAGCCATGAAATAACGTGGCCAAATCAGCTTTTTTCCCTCCCCAGGGCTCCTCGTGCCCCTTTGTGTGCCCAGTCCTCGGGAGGGCAACGCTGGCTGGGGAAGCTGTTGCATAAACTTCCAAGCTTATTCGAAAGAGAGGTATTGAAAATGCCAAAGGAAAGGCCATCCAGGAGATCTGGTGTTTGATTTGGCAGCCCTGGGAGGCCCAGGGAGTTTGGGGTATTTGGGATATTGTCCGTGCAAGTGGACGGACCCTGCGGGCCCTTGGGGCGCGTTGCTCAACGCTGCAGAAAGGGAATTTTACCAGGATTATATTCCACGGTTACAAAGGAAGGAGAGGGATGGGAAACACAGGGACAAAGGGGGATCTGAAAGAACAAGCACAGAGACACTGCCATGCTCACAGCACGGCCACAACACCGCTGGTGCCACCTCAGCCACCCTGGAGGGACAGAGCGGCTTTTCCAGCGTGGAGCAGTGGGGCTCTGCCATCCCGCACTGCCCACCCTTCCACCTCCCCTTCTCTGACCCCAGCACCCCAAAGAGCACCCTGGGGTGCAGGGCACACACCACAGAGCCCCAGTTTTCTTCCAGGAGCCAGGAAGGCACCAGGCACCACCTGCAGCTGGGGCTGTGGCTGTTGTTCCATTGCCTGCCCAGAACAGGACCAGCACCCATATCTGGGGCTTTTCAGGGTGAAGGAGCTTTCACAAAGTCTTCCAGACAGCCCAAACTGGTCCAAACCTCCCATCCTTGCAAAACCAACCCGACCAAAGTGCACTGAAACTGCACATTTGGGGTTGCTCAGCTCAGCAGTTCCCCAGCGGTGCCTTGGCAGTGCACACATCTCTTACTCTGATTGTTTCCCCACTGAGTGTCTCATCAGTCAAACCAAACCATCCTGCCCATGCAGGTGGCCTCAGAGCTGGCCCCAGTGCTTTGCCCTCAGCCTCTGACCCGCTGGTGTCTGGTTTTGGGTCCAGGCTGGGTTTTTGCAGCAAGGACAGGGCTGTGCTCCGAGCTCCTCCTCACACACAATGTCACAGCTCCTGCACTATTGCCTTGCAATTCCTGGGACAAATGTGGATCTGGAATAGGATGGCTGAAACTCTGTAGCATTTTAATGCATCTTTGATGTCAGTTATTTCCCCTCCTCAGAACATTTTTTTCTTCTCTCCAGGGCACAGTCACTCGTGAGCTCTCCCTGATGGCCCAGCTTATTCAAGTCAGTCTCTTTTAGTTTCATTTAGTTTGGGGAGCTGAGTCCCTGTGACAGGTGAGCTCTAACAGCACAGGAAACTGGATGGAGGACAGCCAGTGACAGGAGAACGTGGCTGGGCTGCTGCCAGGGAAGGGGCTCGAGGCTCTGGAGCAGCACAGGGGCCGTGCTGGGAGCTGCTCTGCCCTGGGCCAACCTGGCCTTCCTCATCCCTGCTGGCTCCTGGGGACTTCTGGGAATGAGACCTTGTTTGGAGGCTGTGCCCACTGCAGGAGGGGATGCTCTGATCCTTTTCCCACACAGATTTAAACACCAAGACCCCCACAAGGAGCTCGGAGCCAGCACTGTGCAGAATCCAACCCCAGAGCCTCAAACCTTCTCACCTTTGCCCTCCACGTGCCCACCCAAACTGTTTTTCCTACGCTGGGACATTTTTTGTGGAGTCCAGTGGAGGGTGGGAGGGAACACTGACGTGGGGATGGGCCACCAGGATTTTAAGACAGAGTGTGGAAGGCACTGCTGTGATGAAGGTTGGCACTGCACTCAATGTCCCCAGTGTGTCACAGCCCCAGGCCTGGGGAGGCACCGCTGTCCCCACGTCCATCCTTCAGGGGAAAACCTGAAATTCCACACCTGGGATGCTGCTGGGATGCAGCCAGGCCGTGGCAGCAGTTTTGTTCCTCAGTGCTGGGTCCTCACTGCTGCACACAGGGTATCCAGGGACATCCATGCTGGATTTCACATGGTGGGTCCTCACTGCTGCAGACAGGATATCCAAGGTATTCAGGGTTATCCATGCTGGATTTCCCAGGGTTTCCAGCCGTGCTGATCCCTCCTGCCTCCCTTCAAACCCATTGTTCATGGCAAAGCGTGGATCCCTCGCTGTCACACCCTCTGAGCTTTGGTGGCTCCTCGGTGGGGCTCAGGCAGGGCCAGCCGTGCCTGCGAGCTCCCCTCTCCTGGGTGGGGTTCAGTAAAGGCTTTCAAGGTGGAGAAGCGTTTGATTAGCACCTCGCTCCCCCTCGGAGTGGGTGCTTTGATAGCTCGTGAGCAGAAGATTAAAGGGAATTATTCAAGCGGTGACACCAGGCAGAGAGATCCCGGCAAGTGACGTCTCCCACTTTGATGTTGGAATACCTGAAACGCAGCGAGCTGGAGACTCCAAACTCTGGGCAGCCTTGCAGGAGGAGGGGGGCAATGAGAGGGACGTGAAATCGTTTCATCTAAGGCAAGTGCCCCCTCCTGACCAACCCTCGAGTCCAGTTTGCTGCCAGCGCGAAGAAAATGCCATTTTTGAGATCTGAAGCTTCCTCCTCCCAAAGGAGGAATGGAAATGTTGGATGCAAACAGGGCAAGAGATTCCCAGCGCTCTGCCCCAGGGGGATATGTTGCTTCAATCCATATAATTGCCGGTAAAGATCCATAATTAATGTCAACCACCACGAGAAGATACTTGGCAACGTATTTCTAGGCCACCCCTCCAGCCAGGGCTGTGCTGTTCCCTCTGCCATCCTCCCAAAGCTTTTCCAGGTGATGGAAGAGGAGTTTTTGCTGTTTCCTTTGGGATTCAGTCAGAAGTGTAAGAGCTTACTGGTTTGCAAAGTGCTCCTGCTGCTTCCCCTTTTTTCTTCTCTCTGTTCAAATCGTCCCACAGCATAGAAGATGAACTCAGTTGTCCCCTTGTCACCTTAATGCTCTTCCAGAGAATCCAGGGGGTGTGTGGGTACCTCCATTTCTGCTGAGAAAATACAGGGGAGGGGGAATGACAAAGCCTTGGCTTGGGGGGTGCTCCTGGCCAGAGGGGAGGGAGCAGGAGGAGGAAAGCAGGATGAAAAGCTGCACAGGAGCCTCTCAAAGGGATGCAGAGAGGAGCACCATGAGGGCCGTGGGGCAGGGACACCCTCACCAGGCCCAGGTGATTCACAGCCAGGCCTTTGCTTTGGGCTGTACTCATATTTTGTGAGTCCTGCAGAGGTAACTCCCCAGACTGGTATTTGGAAGCTTTTGGAAGTCCTTCAGGAACTTTTTGGAGTGCTCTCTTTGGGTTTCGGAGTACCATGAGAACTTGGTGAACCCAAACCAACAACCACAGCTAGGACAGACCTGGCAATCCCTCACCTAAGCTGTGTGATGGATCACTGGGAACAGCAGGAACAGAACCAGCAAAAAACCTGCAGGATTTCAAAGGCTGACCCTCTGCCATGCCCTGGGTACCTGCAGCAAAGAGCAGGCCAGGTGGGGACTGCTCCAGGGATGTTCTTGGCACTGGACTCTGCAGGGTCTGACTTTTAGTAGGACTTTTGCACATTTTTTGCCTCAGAAATGAGATTCACCATGGAACAGGATCCCTGGGAAGGGAACTCTTGGATAACAGGCAGTACAAACACTGCTCTGCCTTTCAGTCTCTGTTTCTGCCACTCTCCCCCTGTCTCAGTAAATCCAGTGCTCAGGCTGCTGTAAATGTCAAGAACTTATTGCACAAGGTTGATTATTATCACCAGTATTTTCTGCTTTTCAGAGAGACTCACAGAAGTGGATTACCAAAAGAAAGTGGACTTGGCATGGCTTTTACTGAATGGTAATTAAACCAAATTTCCTGAGTATTTCTCTACGTGCTTCTCCCTTCCCCTGGTGCTGGACTGCAGGACACAGAAGGCCAGCAGCCCTGCTGGGCTCCTCCAGGCAGGAATGGTGGAGGAGGAGGATGGAGATGGAAATGGATTTTCCTTCAACACCACACACTGGCTGCAAACGAAGGTCCCAGTCTGGTGTGACACTGCCTGGGCAGACACCAGGAATTATTTTGCTGCCATTGCCCAGCTCCAGCAGCCAACTCTTGTATTTCCATCAGGCCTCCTCTCCCTGCCCTCCCCACTGCAGCCTGCACACGTATCAGTATTTACTACAGAGAGAAATATTTACAGCACTCCTTCCCCTCCTGGCACTCTACAAAGGGACACACATAAGCTTTGGTGTCTTTGAAAGAAATAACACTCACAAACATTTGCCTGTCCCTGGCCACAGGAGCGTGTGCCGTGGGGGCCAGCAAGGAACTGAGGAGAACAACGAGACGCCGACACAGAGACACGACAGCAGAGCTGGCTGGCCCGGGGGTGCTGGTTAAGGTTTGCTCTTGCCTGGAGCAGAGATTTCTCTCCATTTCCCAGTGGAAACGCAGGTCCTGGCCCTGGGTGAGGCGGCAAACGCTGGAGGAGACACCCAAAGGGAGCCTGTGCCCAAGGATTGCACATCCAGCAGAAAATCAACAAAATCTGCTCTCCCAACATCCAGGCTCTTCAAGTATTGTCACCGTAAACATCAGGCTTTGGGGGGTTTTGCTGTGAGAAATCAGAGCTGGCTGCTGGAGACCCCCAAAACCAACCCTGGAGGTGTCAGCCCAGCTCTGCCTCGGCTGATGTGGCACCTGCAGGAACCAGCAGTGGACACTGAATGATCAGTGTTGGTCACTGCTGGATCACCATGGCCAAGCTGGACACTGCTGGACACTGCTGGATCACCATGGCCAAGCTGGACACTGCTGGACACTGCTGGATCAGCCAGTGAGGTGGGATGCAGGTGGAAAAGGGAAAAGCAATGAAATTCAGATCTTCCCTCATTCGACAGTAAATGGGATTAAAAAAAAATATATATTGATGCTATATAAATACATGGGTAAAGCTGGATTTCAAGACAGGTCGGATGATCTGGTGGTTTTGCAATTCAGGTAAAGTTCCTTCTAGTGCCTCTAAGTTACTCAGCCACTGGACTATTTTCGGGCAAAACTGCTATTTCACTTGTGTAAAAAGGTGTGGTGCAAACTTGTGCTCCTGTGTGTTGTAAGAATCCAAAACAAAGACATTTTGGTTTTCCAGACGTTCCAATTGTGTGACAGTCCGTTTGCAGAATGCCTGAGCCGTGTCCTTGGAAGGCTCTCAGGGACAGGATTCAGAGCTGATCCTTCTTGCCAGGATTATCTCTATGGCCTCTGTGGTTTTTGCTCTATTTTTTTTTTCTTTTTCTTCCTTTGTTGTTTTTTTTTTTTTAAAAAAACCCCTTTAAATAAAGTTTTATTTTCCAATATACATTAAACAATTCTCATGCAAAGCAGCAGTCGTGGAGACATCCAGACTTTCCAGGTTCCTTCTTTCTGCGTACACTCGAGAAAATGATCCACCTTGCTTGGACTGTGATGGAGATGCTTCATCTTCTTCCCTTCCTGCCCTTCCAAACTGGATCCTGTATGATTTTTGAACACAACCAGTCCTTGAGCCAGGCCCTGCTCTCTCCAGAAGAGCCTTGGGGGGTGTGTCCAGTGCCTTCCTTGCTTGTTCTCCCTCCGAATTCCCGAGAGTCCGCGCGGTGCTCTGCCCTTTGCTGCCCGTGACCTTTCTTCAGCTCTCGAAGGACATGGCCCCGATGAGTTGCTCTACTTTGTAAGCCAAGCGCTGCCTCCGAGCCTGCTCATCCTGCTCCAGAGCTCCGATGAGCTGGGGGAGAGAACAGGAAAAGGGGGAAAAGAATGAATCAGAGAGAAATCAGCGTGAGAGAGGGGGTGGGAGAGGTGGGTGGGCAGCGAGATGTGAGCAACTCCATGTGAGGAGCTGTGAAATCCCAATAAATAGCAAAGCAACTTGGCTGTCGTTGGTTTGTTGGACCCCTCCATGCCCACCCAATAAAAACCACTCTGGTGCCTTGGACTCCACATTTCTGGTGCCTTGAAGTCCACGTTTCTTGTCTCGTTTAGCAGGAAAGTGATGAGATTTTTCAAGCCTAATGGGAAAATAGCCGTGGCGTTGTATCACAAATGGCTACATGCAGTTCAATGACAAAACCCTTCCGTTTCACGGACATAATTACAAAATCGGTTCTTCTTGCAGAGAAATGAAGGGGTGGAACAGATGGCGAGAACTTGGTTTCAAGTGATGCATTCATTAAAGGAGCTCAGGCTGCCAGGAAGCCTTTGCAAACAGGAGCCTGTGCCACTACAACGGGGATTTGGACCGTGCTGCTCCCAAAGGACACCGAGGTTTCTGGGGAGCTTTGATGGGTCATGAATATTTTCCACTGCACTGGGCGCATGCCAAAGCTGAGGTATCCAGGTGCTCCCACAATATTTCAGCTCTCGATCCTCCTGGGGAAGATGCTACAAGTGTGGCCAATCCCAAACCCCTCTGTGCGTGAAGAGAACAGCGGGGCAGGAGCAGCGCCAGCTACGGCCGGGCTGAATCCAGGGAAGGGAGGGCAAGGAGCTCTGGGAGGCAGCAGAGGGATCCCTACAGAGCCCAGCACTGCATCTGCTCTCCCACACACCTGCCATGGGGCCCTGTCACCCTGGGGACACCGAGGCCCAGGGGACACTGCTGCCTAGAGCACACCATCGCTCCAGGGGACACCACCACAGCACAGGGAACGCTGCTGCCCAGGGGATGCCATTGCCCCAGGGGACACAACCACGGCCCAGGGGACACTGCTGCCCACACCCACCTCCTCGCTGTACTTGCTGACGTAGGAGTAGATCTCGTTGAGGGCGCTCAGCATGTTGAACTCCACGGCGTGCAGGCGCGACTGCTCGGCGAGGTAGGCGTTCATGTCCTGGTCACTGATGGCCGGGAGCTTGGCAATGTCGGCGTAATACCTGCAGGAATGAGGGGAAGAATGAGAAACAGGAATGCCCCAAATGCTCCTGTTCTCCCTGGGATTTAAGCTAAACTCTGCAGGGATAAAAACATCTTTTTGTTTTGTGTTTGCATCCAGCAAAATGGGATTCTGGGCTGTAATGAGCTGAAAACAGGAGCAGCAGTGCTTGGTGGGGCTGAGAACCACCCTGCAGCATCACTGGGGGTCCTTGTGTGTCACAGACATATTTTATGAAAAATCCTTTCCGTAGGATTTTTCCTCCTGAGAAGCTGAGAGGCCTCAGGAACAAAATGTAAGCAATGGTTATCTGCTGCTGTGGAATGCAACAGGTGCATCTGGGATTGGTCTCATGTGGTTGTGGCTAATTAACGGCCAATCACAGTCCACTGGCTTGGACAGAGAGTCTGAGCCACAAACCTTTGTTATCATTCTTTCCTTTTCTATTCTTAGCCAGCCTTCTGATGAAATCCTTTCATCTATTATTTTAGTATAGTTTTAATGTAATATATATCATAAAATAATAAATCAAGCCTTCTGAAACATCCTCATCTCTTCCCTCATCCTCAGACCCTTGTGAACATGGTCACAGTTGTGCTCCCCTTCCATTCAGGATGCTCTGTCCTGAGATCCAGGGGGTTTCAGAGCACCCCAACTCCCACGTGCTGCCCTCACCTCTCCACCCAGCTCTTGTAGCTGGGGATGTCCTTGGCGTACAGCAGCTTGTTGGAGGGGGAGTCCTTGCCCAGGCGGTGCTCGGAGGTGGAGCAGGAATCCATGAAGGTCTGAGCCACCACGGACAGGCAGGCGTCCGTGATGCTGCCCTTGTGGATGTCGAACACGAACTGAGGGTTTTTGATCACGTTCACCCAGAAGCGCAGGGGAAGGCTGGGAGGCAAAGAGAGGATTGGAATGAAATGAAATGAAAGACAAAAGAGAAGGGCTCGTGCTGTGGATGGTGCTCCCAGGCAGAACACGAGTGGTGGGGAGAATAAGAGAAGAGTTTAAACAGGAGCTGGGCTAAGGCCATCAAGCACCAGTTAGCCCAGTGCTGCTGGTGGGTCCTGCCATGCCCAGGAGCTGCTCCAGGCTCAGATCCCACACGGAGCAGTGGAGGAGATGAGGGGTAGAGCAGGGCTGGGCACTTTGGGGGTACTGGGGGAGCATCTGCAGGAGGAGCCTATCAGGAGGAGCTCAGCAGAGCAGGGTCAGTGTGGGGTGAGCAGGGGCAGCCCTGGCACTGATCAGCTCTGCCCAGGCGCTCTCCAGGACCCACGAGCTGGCAGCAGGAACCACAGGATTTGTCCCCAAATCCCGGGGCCTTTGCAATCAAAGGGGAATTATTATTCCTTTTTTTCTCTGGCTGTATAGCAGGATCAAAAAAGCAGCTGCTGCTTTCTATTACCTTTCAAGTCGCAGCTCTCTCTGTCTCTCCAGCTCGCTGAAGGCTGCAGCCTTAACTCTTGCAGTGCTGCAGGAGAGCAGCTCAGCCCCAGCCCCAGCCACCCCAGCTCCCTCTTCCAAACTTCCATTTGCTTCAACCTGCTCCAGGGGCAGCCTTCTCCCACATTCCTACAAAAATTCCCTTTTTGGCAATGCTGCAGCTCAGCTGAGATGGGGAGAAGGAAGGTCCAGGCCCGTTGGCTCTGGCAGACCAAACTCTGGTGGTCATTTCTTTCTTTTTTTCTCGTAATTTCTTGCAGTTCTACAGTTTTTATCCCAATAACTCCTTCTAAGGCTTTAAATTAATCGTTTTGAGCTTCCCACCGCCTTAGCAGGGAAGCAGTTTTTGCAGCCATGATGATTAGAGGCCTTTTAAACCACGAGGGACTCAGGGGAAAATACAAGGTCTTCAGGGAACAACCATTTGTTGTGCTTTTTCATTCCTTTCTTGCAGAGGTAAATTTCCAACCCACAGAGGTTTTAATCCTAAAATAGCAGCAGAGGCAGAGACGTGGGAGCTCCCACTGTTTGGAGAGGCTGGACCTGGCTGCAGCCCTTGCCTGAGGCATGCAGAGCTGGTTCCTTCTCCCTGTGCCACCTCCTGCTGATGCCCAAATGCTCCAGGTGCTTCCCAAAGTGGTGGGAAAGGTGCAGCCACTGACTGAGCTCCCCCTCCCAGCCCGTGCTGGCATTTGTGGCACAGCAGGGCTGTGCAGGCAGCACAGGGCAGGCACTGGAACCTGGCTTATCCCTCTTTCCAAAGTCCAGATGTGCAGATCCACAGCCTGAGGGCAGTGTCCATCTCCCACCTGGGCAGAGAGACAGCCAGGCTGTCTCCCTTCCTTCCAAATGAGGATATTTCAAGATTTTAGCATCCTGTGAACACTGGCAACCCACTGAGGCTCCCACCCCATGAGCAGCACAGCTTTGAGTCCCTCTTTGGGGCTTGGTTGTTCCCAGACCTTCCCAAAATGATTCCCCACATCTTTTTTTGTCCAGAATCACAGAACACCCAGAGGGACAGCCAGGCTATTGCCCTCCTCTTCCAAATCAGGATATTTCAGGATTTTAGCATCCTGTGAACACAGGCAGTGCACCAAGGCTCCCACCCTGTGAGCAGCACAGCTCTGTGTCCTTCTTTGGGGCTTGGCCATTCCCAGCCCATCCCAAAACCATCCCCCACATAATTTTTTGCCCAGAATCCCCTGGATTTGCCTCCTTTCCCCCGTTACCAGTTGCTCTTCCAGGTGTGCCGGACGTCGGTGTCGTGGATGCCGTGCTTGTCCGCCTGCTCGTCCAGGAAGTCAAACATGTACTTGATGGCCAGGGGCAGGGCACTGCCCCGGTGCACCGTGCTGAACAGCGTCTCAAACAGGTCATCCACGAACTTCTGCAGCGTGCCCTGGTGGCAGGAGGGCAGATCAGACAGCTCCCAGCTTTTATTTGTAATGTAATTTTATTTAGGGGTTTGTTCGTCTCCGCGCAGGGTTGGGGGGATTGAGGTTTTCTCTTGGAAAGGTTCTGTTTCACTGAGGGTTTGAGAATTTCTGGCTTGTGGGCTTCAGTCAACAAAAAGGAGATTCCCAGAGCCAGAAGATACAGAGGGGATAAATGAACATTGACAAACATCACCCCCGGTGTGATCAGAGTCACCTGGCCTGGGAAATGATTGATAAGAGAACCAAAGCATGAGGACCAAATTAGCACTGAAAGGATCAATAACCAATAGGAGATCAAGTACTGAGAATTGTGTAATTTAGAAGCAGTGAATGTGAATTTCCTTGGAGGTTTTATGTACAAATATGTGAAAAATGGGGTAAAAACCCATGTGTGATGGAATGATTTTCACTGCACAACCCAGGTATGTGTGGAAGAAATAAATTTCTATTGCACATCCTGGCCAGAATAAAGTATTACCTAATTCTCTAATATTGAAAAGATGCTGTTGGCAGTTTCTGTTTTTCCTGCAGTTTTGGTGACAGAAGCAGCAATGCAGGGGGTGAGGGAAAGGACAGGCACTCCCCTGGCCAAGCAGTGGTGGCAGGAAGGGACACCAGATGTTACCAGCCCCAAAAAGTGCCACCACAGATTCCATGGGAATAACCAAGGTCGAGGTCTTTTGAAAAACTCCAGCCTGCAGCTACTCACTCATTTACTCTTTATTTCTAACCTGAAATAATTTATTTTTTGCTTTCCAGAGCCCAGCTGTGTTATCCACACTGATGAGCACGTAGGGGAAAGCAGGAAAATCATATCTGGTTGAGGGAATGGGTAAATATTTCCAGGCACTGCTTCATTCACCAATTTGCAAATTGGTGAACAGTTTTAACAGCGTGCAAAAAAAAAAAAAAAAAAAGGAGAATGGCAGCAATTGCCTTGAGTGTGAGGAAATCTGGGCTGTGCTTCTATTGCTGCTCCAGAAGTTTCCCAATCCCAGGAGAACCCAGCCAGGCTGGGAGCTGAGCCCCACCAGGACCCCTCACCGTGCGTTCCCCATGTGAACCCAGCCCAGTTACCTTTGTAGCCAGCAGCCTGGTCAGGTAGATCTCAGACACCATCTTGCTGCCCCTGTCTCCTTCCTTCTGGTCGCCGTGGTCGTGGTTCTTGACCAGGTGCCAGACCTTGACGCCGCTCTCCAGGTCGGGGGTGATCATGGGCGCGCGCGAGCGGAGGCTGTCGGGGCTGCCCGTGTAGCGGAACGTGGAGTCTGAGCCAGGGAGAGAGGCTGGTCATGCTCACAGCAAAACCCTTCTGCACCTCCTCAGTGCCCTCAACAGGGATGATAATGCCCAAATTGTTGGCACTGAGTTTTTTGTGGGTTTTTTTTGGTGGGGAAATGAAATGGAAAACCACTGTGGTTTTGTTTCGCGCGCGTTCTCGTTCGGCGCCATCAAAATTTGGTGTTTGGCAAAAATCTGTGGTGGTCTCCATACAACAAAAACTCAGATTTAAGCTTTTTTTTCCTCTCATGTATTTCCTTTCCTGCCCCATTCACATCCTTTCCTCCTCATACAGATTCACACAAAAATCCTCCCTGAGCCACAGCTCACACACGACCCCGGGCATTGACTCCTGCAGAAGCAGAGCTCCAATTTCAGGATTTTGTAAATAATGAGGAGCTGCCCAGCACACACAGCACAAAGGGCAGGAGAAGCTGCTGGGCTTGTCCTTGAGGCTTTCAGGAGAGCAGAGAGGACTCAAGCTGAGCATCAACAGCAGAGCCTGAGGCCAGTCCTGCCCCCTGTGCCATCCCTGGGCTGAGCAGGCCCAGCCTCATGCTGTCCCTGCTGTCCCTGCAGGAAAAGGGGGCTCAAAGGACACCAGACAACTTCCCTGAATTGCTCAGAAACCATGGGGGATATGGCACATTTATTTATATATTTCCCTTCCCAAAGAATGTCCCTGCCTGGATCCTCAGCATCTCCAGGACAAGCCTCGAGGCTGAGGAGCCCAAATGTGCCCTGCTGGATTTCTCCTCCTGCTACATTTCTTTGTTCTCTGGGAATCTTGTGCATTTTCTCAAGTTCAGCCTTCAATTCACTGCTCCCCCTCCTCGTCAGGAGTGTGGGGATCGATCGTAAATCAGCTGAGGGAAATACTCAAGTCATTACCAAAGTAGCTGGATTTTCATCCCTGATTAAGGCTTAGATAAATGAGTGCTCCAACTGATATAATTAAGGAGACAGACAGGGGGACAGCTCAGGAAGCATGCAGTAATTCTATTTTTAAACATATCTCTGTACTGATATATGACAGGGGAAGTAAATAAGTATCTAATTTAAATTCTGCCGGCACAATTAGAAATATTAATCTTAACATGAGCAATGATTGCTCGTATTGGTGCTTTGCAAAAGCTTTTGCAGCTGACAGAGATCAATGAGCACTGAGGGCTCAGGCTGTGAGACCCAGCCTTGGTTTTTCCATCACCTGCACTATAGGATGTGTGGGCCTACACCTGGCAGAGAGAAATGCCATTTCTCCTGGTTTTTACCTCAAGACTCCCCTGGTTTTGGCTCCTCAGAACACTCACTCAAGCTAAAAACCAACATTATTTTGGGAGCTATAAACAAGAGGAGGAGATGGGTTTGTCAGGAGACTTTTTGCTGGTAAAACACTCTGTGAAATGAACGATAATGAAAGATCAGCACTCGAGAGATTTTGCCACTGCTGCCTTTTATGGAAGTCTATTATTACAATTATTGTGGATTTACTGTTCCAAGCGTGCACCTGGCACCTTGCAGGCTCATTTTCTCAGGCTGCAGCATCTTCAGGGACCCTCTGGAATGTGCTGAGCCCTTCTATTATGCAAATCAGGAATTCCCAGGTGTGCACATCCCTGCACTCTGTGCTAAGATTGCCCTTCCCCATTTGTGACCCATTAGCTCAGAGCTCAGGATCCTGCACTTGGGGAGGAACAGGGGGAGGATCAGATAAGTCAGGTTTATCTGTGGTGCTGCTCAGGGGCAGGGGGCTCAAAGATCCTCTCCTGCATCACCCATCCCCTCTGAGCCCCTGGACCTTCCCCAAACCCCACATTCCCAAAGGCTGCTCCTGCTCTTGGCATTTCCTTTTCCCTCCTCTCACCTTTCCTGGTCCTTTTGCTGTTCTCACAGCTGGAAAAGCCTTTGCAACCCAAGCCAGCAGCCAGGGATGTTTTTCTATTTGGATTTACACTTGTTTTGGGTGGTTCTTTGTGGGGAGCTGCTGCTTTTCCCCCACCTACACCCCACGAGTGTCCCTCCCATCCCTTCCCACCCCGTTTCTCACCGTATCTGCTGATGGAGGTGCGGGAGATGCTGGCAGAGGCAGGAATGTTGTAGGAGGAGGTTTGCTTGGGCACCAGAGCCACCACGGAGCGGTCTGACACCTGGGGAGGCAAAGCAGGACCAGTCAGGGGGGTTCCCTGCCCACCCTGTGCTGCAAATCCTGGCAAAGGCAGCCCAGCACACGCTCCCTGAGCCCTGTGCTGGGCCAGGATACAGCAGGAGGCTGAAGGAAATGAGGGATAAATCAAAAGATGTGGTGAAGATGCTTTTGGTCGTTCTGATTTAAGGTTATGCCTTACCCAATAAAAATGAGAATCTCAAGAATTGTTGTGATCCAATTAAAGTAACAATGCAGAGGGAATAAAAGGGCTGTAATAACGTTATGGGCCATAAAACATTCCTATTAAACCATTTTTTATTTTAGCAATTTTTACGAACTTTAAAAGTTTGATTTACAGCGGAGCAAGTCATAAAGCCATCTTTCAGGGTATTTAATTGTTATCCCTTTACTGCTCCAGAGAAGGAATTAAACACTGGGAAGTCAAACTATAAATGAACATTAGCACTAACAAGGTTTTGTTACAGCAGATTTTAGTAGCCATGTTTAATTTTATCCTCCCTATAAATCTGGTAGTCACTGGAAGTTTTCTAACTTATTCCCCTTAATTAAAGAGCTGCAGGTTTCCAGGGAATGGGCCTGAGGAGCTTTTAATTTTGAACTTGTGACCTGTGGTGCAGCACAGTGAGGGAGCACAGAGTCACCACGTCTTGCCAGGGCCCAGCAGATACTTTTAAGAGGCTCAGCACAGAAGAAATGCCTCTTCCTGCTGCAGGAATTGCTTTTTGGGGCTAAACCCTGCATTATCTGCCAGGACTCTGGTGATGGACTCAGCACTGACCCCATGAATGGAGGTTTTTGCTCCCCCAGCAGCTCCAGGGGTCTGTACCCTCTCTGCAGCACCAAGGTGAGCTGCACACAATGACCTGTGCTGCCTCCAAGGCTTTGGGCTCCATCCAAATGAAAGGTTTCATGGAAATCTGAGTTCTTATTATTGCTGTCAATAGTGGAAATAATAGTTACTTGTGTTTCACGGCACAAAAGTGAGATATTTCTAAGCAAAACACTCCAAACACCTCCATAATTTCCTTTGCTGCTCCTGCCTCACTTCATCCAATTTATTAAGCCAGTGGAAGGAGTGATCAGTGCTGATATTATTTTCTTAGGCTGTTATTAGCTGCCACTTCAGCTCCATCTCAGCAGGGAGAAACCCGAGCCCAGGGTGCTCCCGTGCCGGATCCATTTCCACCAGGGCTGTGCTTTACTGGGAGAGAGGCACTAAAAATTCCACACACACACACACACACACACACACACACACACACACACACACACACACAGAAAAAGAGCCCTCTCAGTTGGTAAATTTGGGGTGGAATGGCTGCTGTCAGCTCAGCCCCAGCAGCTGCAGAGCAGCCTCAGGTGCAGCACGCGCTCGTTCGCTCCCACAGCACCCCTGGGATGTGCTCCGAGCTGCCTGGCTGCTCTACAACTTTATAAATATTCTGATTATTCTACAAGCTGGAAACACGGGGCACAAAGCACCTGAAAGGCAGGGAAAAGGAAAGCTGGGGAGGGGGAGGAGGGAGCCCAGGCCACGGAGCTGTGTCTGCACAGGGCAGCGAGGGCGATGACGATTCCAGCTCTGCATCCGCACCACCCTCGCCTCCTAACCCTCATTTTCCACCCAAACCTCCCCTTTCTCCTCCTAATTTTTCATTTAAAGCAGCTTCCTGGTCGCCTGGCCTCTCCAGACTCGCAGGGGCTGACAGGTATTCATGCTCTGCTGCCTCTGAGTTAACCCTGCGTGAGCCACTGTAAATCATCCCATATGAAATTCAGGGTTTCATTTTTCCTGAGTGAAACCACACGGGGTAGGACTCTCCCATGGAGTTTAATAGCCACGAAACCAAAAGGATACGACACAAATGTAATACAATTCCCTGCCATGTGTAACAGCTCTGGAGAATTTAACAAAGAATTACCCTTATTTAAGCTACACATCTATTTTTATAAATGAAGAAATAAGCAGGAGGTGCACAGTTCTCTCTGTAATTTCATAAAGTGGTTCAAAACTATTAGAAAGGTGAACATTTCTCTTTAATTCCAATTTGGGTTTTGAATGTGAAGGCTTCCCATGAAAAATGCATTTGATCAGTTATTGCATTTTTGTGATTCTAATGTAGAAAACAAAAGCAACAAAATCCAACATCCAGGTGTGGAGCTGGGAAACCCTTGGGATTAAATAACCACCCTTGGGGCACAGTGAGGAGGAGGAGGAGGAGGAGGAGGAGGAGGGTGCTTTGGAGCTCTGGAGCTTCAGGGAATGGATCCTGGGAATGAGGAGCAGGAATTGAGCACCAGGAGGGTCCTGCAGCCTCCCAGGTGCAGCACCTGTCCAAGGGACACACCTGGAACCTGGGCTGAGCATCCCCAGCACCACCTGCAAACCCAGGGATCTCCCTGACTTCAGAGCAGGATAAAGACAAAACAGCTCTGAATAAAAAATGGGCTTTGCAAAGCAGCTTTCATTTCTTTCCTAGAAATCTAGAAATCATCTTTACCCTTCTTCTGGAAATCCACGTTTATTTTAATGGTTTGAGCCACACCTGGTTCATGTGTCACACTGCTGTTAAACGGTGAGAGCACGTGGAACTCCAGTGATTTTACACCCTCCTAAAGCTGGGACTTTACTGTGCAGTCCTGGAACATCTGTAGTTTTGATACCTTATAAAAACTTCTACTCCAACACAAAAAAAACCCCCAAACTGGTAAGAATAAAAGAAAATTTTAAATAAATAAATAAATATTTATTTATTTAAAATTTATTTATATATCCATTAATATAATAGATATAAATAAATTTATATATATTAATTTTTAAATATATATATATATATATAAGTTAGTTTTTGGCAAAAGGCTCGCCTTGACAGGATTTCTGCTGCTGCAGTGAAAAGAACTTGGCTTCTCTTTAATTCCTGAGACAGCTCAGTTGGGCTGAGCAGAGCTGGGGCTCGTGTCCCTACCTGGCTGGATGTTTGGCTGCCAACTCCTCCTTTCTTCCAGAGCAAACCTGACATTCAAATGGCAGCAAGAGCTGCAGCATCCAGAGTTTGTTTATTTGAAATTTTGTTTTATTTTAAGGGGAAGCTTTTGGCTCAGGTTTTCCCACAGGCTCTGGAACAAAAGTGCTCCCTCCCCCAGCATCCAGCAGACATCAGACAAGCACAGCTTTCACTTGTGACTTCCTCACGATGACTTTTAAAGATCAAGGCATAATAAAGTCTCGCTGCTTCCCTGCATGTTGGTTAATCCCTTGCAACTGTCAGGTAAAACAGATTTTTAGGAACAATGGAATTAATCTGCGCAACTCCTCTGACATTTCATGGTAATCTGTGTTTAAATCCTGGGGGCTGCTTGGAAAAGTTGACCCTGGAGGTGCTTTTTAACATGCACTGTGCATATTGATGGCACTCTCCTGCCTGGCTCCCTGATTGCAGGGCTCCTGTCAATACTGGCTCCCATTCAAGTCCCCCAGCGTGAGTCAGGCTGATGGACTGGAGATGCTGGATAAACAGGGAGAGATGCCAGATTAAACACTAAACACTTCTGGGGAGGTGGTGATGGACAGGAGTAGGTTACAGTCCCAATTAATGCACTTATCCTGTGCTGCAGACAGGCTGGGAGGGAAAGCCTTTGATTCCCTGCAGCCAGACCATCCTCAGCCCCCTCCTTGCCTCTCTTCCCATCTTCTGCTTTGATTCCCTCTAACCAAACCTTCCCCAGCTCCCTCTCTTCCCATCTTTCACACTGTGAGGAGCCCTTTCCAACAGACTCTGCCCTATCCAGAAGATAAAGATGGCAGGAATTTCTTAGGCCTTCTCACCCTCCCTGTCTGAGCATTTCACTGCCTGGTTCCACTTCCCTATGACTTTATTCCTCTCCTGCTGCACTCCAGGCTGTCCCAGACCCCAGACAAAGTCCTGAGCCCCCCGTGCTGCCCTCCCCAGGCCCCTCATCCCCAGCAGTGCCAGCTCAGCCCCTGCACTGCTCCCTCTGCCTCCCTCCCACGGCTGGCAGGTTTAATTCAGCCAATTTTCAACTCTGCTGCTTCCTTTGAGCTCCGTGTCAAGGTTGCTTTCCCCCCTAATGCTGAAGCACATGGAACCCTTCTCATTTATCACACAGACGTGCCCTCCCTGTCTGCCTGGGCACAAAGACACTGGAATCAGGTTCCTGCTGCTCTTTTCCCTGCTGGGGGCTGTCGGTGGGGCTGCTCCCTCACCTGGTAGTGCACCAGGGTGTTCAGGCGCTTCCAGTCGCCCTCGATCTTGGTGGTGATGTCCTCATCCTGCAGCACCACGCGGGCAATCCGGCCCTGCCGCCACTCTGGGGACGGGGAGAGCCACGGTCAGAGGGTGCCAGCCCCACCAGGGATCACCCCCTGTTCCTCTGATCACCCCAGGGATCACCCCCAGTTCCTCTGATCATCCCCAGGGATCACCCCCAGTTCCTCTGATCACCCCCAACCCCTCTGATCACCCCCAGCCCCTCTGATCACCCCCTTCCTCCGGGCAGGGCAGCTCCTACCCAAGTCCATGTCCACAGCTCTGGGTCTCTGGGAGTAGGGGACGTTTTTGTACACAGCATCCAGGATCTTCTCCTTGACCTGGGTGATGGTGTCGCAGTTCAGCACCTTCACAGGGATCTCTGGGCTGTTCTCGTTGTCTGGGTTCACGCAGTTCAGGATCTGCAAGAGGAGAACCACACCAAGCTCTGAAGGAGAGGTGTCACAGCAGCCTCTTCCCACAAAACACCCCACTGCAGCTCAAAATGCATCCCTGCTATTGCATCTGTGATATTTACACAATTATTGCTGAGAGAGGAGCCCTGGATGTCCATTTTCACTGGCTGCAGGAGGGCAGTGCCCAGAGCACAGGGAAATAAACCATTCCCCTCCCACCTGAGAGGAACAGTGGATTTGTCTTTCCAAACAAGCTGTGGGTCTGCTGGGAGATAAAACCAGCTCTGGGAGATAAAAGAAACAGTGGGAAGGATTGCACTGATTGATGAATGGAAAAAGATATTTGCTTTTATAAATAAACCTTAGGTTTGCTGAGAAATGAAATTAGACATTGAAAGATGAAAGAAACGACGGGGAAGAAAAACCTCTAAATTCCATAAGAATTAAAAATGAAAAGGGAGGGTTGTACATTAGAGGGGAATCTTTGGAATTAGGCGTTCGGGGAAGTCTGTACCTCTCAAGTTCCTCAGAAATGGGGAAAGAGAGAAGGAAATGTGGCTGGGAAATTGGGATAAAAAGGAGGTTACGTCCTCCAAAAATTTGAGAGATCCCAGGGAAATGCCCCATGGCCTCTCCCTTTATTGGAATAAAGCCAATTTATGTCTATCTCCTTTTTGGACATAAACCTCTGGTGTTTGTGGATTAATTTTCCTAACACACCTGTGAACTGGGGCTCTACCTGGCTGGGCCACAGGTCCTCATTGCCCAGCAACACTCCCAGTTAAGGGAGGGCCTGATCCCGCTCCAGAGCCCTGATCCTGCTCCAGAGCCCTGATCCTGCTCCAGAGCCCTGATCCTGCTCCAGGGACCTCATCCTGCTCCAGGGCCCTGATCCTGCTCCAGGGTCCTGCTCCAGAGCCCTGATCCTGATCCCTGCTCCAGAGCCCTGATCCTGCTCCAGGGCCCTGATCCTGCTCCAGGGCCCTGATCCTGCTCCAGAGCCCTGATCCTGCTCCAGAGCCCTGATCCTGCTCCAGAGCCCTGATCCTGCTCCAGGGCCCTGATCCCTGTTCCAGAGCCCTGATCCCGCTCCAGGGCCCTGATCCTGCTCCAGGACCAGCAGGGTTTGTCACTCACCAGGGTCTTGTACTCGATCTGCTGCCGGATGAGCTTGTCCTCGCTCAGGGAGTACCGCGCCTCGCCCGTGATGGCGTCGATGGGGCCCTTCTCCATCTGCTGCTTGATGGCACAGTACAGCATGAACAGGGGCTCCCCAGCACATTCCTGCACCACAGGAGGACACAGAGCTCACCAGGGGGAAGCTGCCTCTCCTCCTGTGCCCCAGCCCCGTTTGGATTCCCCCAGCACAGGCTCAGCCCCACTGGCTCAGTCCTGAGCACATGTGCAACCCAGCAGATCCTGGAGAGCACAGCCTGAGCTCCACTGCTCCATGGCTGTGTTGTCTTTGGCAGGGTAAATCCCTCCTGAACCCATATGACTGTAAAAAATGGAATTTGAGATCTTGATCTCACCACTCGGTCCCCTAGAGCAAATTCAGTGGGGCTTCCAAAGCCACAAATGAAGTTAAAACTATGGAAGCTGAGGCATGAAGACATGAGAATTCCCCTCAAGTACCAAAGAGGTGTAACAGAACCTCCTTCAGCGGGAATTACTCAGGGAGACCTGAGGCTGGGGAAGGCTGTGAGCATGGAGCAAATTTCCACCTTTCCCTCCTTGCCACTCCATCTCTTGGAGCCTGATGGAAGAGTTTCACCCTGCTGGGGTGTTTGGAGGGTGAGAGAGCAGAGCAGGATCCCTGCTCCACCCGTCCTTACCTTGAGGAACCTGTGGAGCAGGAAGGCAAACCAGTTGGTCAGCATCTTCTCGGCCACAGACTCGGTCCTGGGGGAGGCAGGAGGGCAAACATCACACACAGAAGCCCAAAAACTGCACCCAGGGCAGCAGCAGCGCTGTCCCTGTCCCTGTCCCTGCAGCCCATCCCAGCCTGCTGGGGCTGGTGACAGCCAGCCTGGTGACACTCAGCTCCCCGCACGTGGCGCAAATTACAGCCTGGCTCAGTAATCACTGGGATTTACAGCAGCTCCCGGCAATCAGGGACAGCCGAGTGACAATGGCAGGGAAATTGCAGCTTTCTCCCCAGTCCCACCCAGTGTCCTCTCCCCGCATTGTGCCCGAGATTATCTCTAATTTAAATACAATGGCTCCTAATGGCAGCTTTCAACGCTGCCTCTGCAGGGCCCCGAGGTTTTGCTTAAAGCTCCACAGCCCCTTTTCCTGGGAGAGGATGGGATAATGGGATGGGATCCATGACATGGGATCCATGGGCTGGGTGGGATGGTTCTGGTGGTCATGGCATGTCTCAAATTGGAGCCCCAGCTCCGTACAGGGGAGAGCTGCTGTGACCATGACCCTGCCCTGCTGTAATCATGTCCCTGGACACCTGTGACCACGACTCTGGCCAGCTGTGACCATGGCTTTGCCTGGCTCATCCATCCCCTCATGGACACCAGGATCTGGTCCAAATTCCAGCAAGCAAGGAGGGATGAATGCAATTCCCTTCCCTAGGGACTGATCCCTCTGCCCTCACCATGAACCAGGTCACCTCCTCCCTGACCTGGAGAGGGTCACATCTCACTCCAGCCCCATTTTCCCTGTTCTTCCCCTTAAATGAGGGGCTGCCTCTTGCTCTGACTCCCCACAGCATTCCAAGTGCTTGGAATTACAAGCACACACCAAAGAAGCACAGGGCTTGATTCCAAAGCCAGGCAGATCAAAAAATAAACAGGAGCCAGAGATTTCAACAAACAAAAACTGACACCAGTCGGCCAACAGACCTGGGGTAACATCATCCATCATCTCCTAGGATGGCAACATCTGTCAGGAATTCGTGAAAATGTCTGCAGATCCCCGAAGAATTTAAGGCTGAATTGATTAACTGCCTAAAAATTCATCCTACAAATTGACACTCACGTCGTTCTCCTCTTTGAAATATTTCAGGCACCCAATTAAAGAGAAGAAGCACCAGCACCCTTCCAAACAGCCCTAGAAAATGGAGAGGCACTGACACAAGTCACAGACGAGGTGAAAACCTCAGAAAATAACACATTCAGGGCTTCGGGGGGAATATTAATTTAATAAACTACTTTGTTAATAGAATATTAAATGAAGAACTAGCAAGTCTCCCAATTAGCCCTCCCTGTGAAGCTGCTGTGTCCTGTCCCTGTGGGCTGCTCATGACACCAGCTCTGCAAAAAGCACTGAAATGTGGAGGGACAGAGAAGGTGGGGAATTTTGAAGGGGAGAATGGGATGGGATGGGATTTATAGGATGGGATTTATGGGACGGATGGGATGGGATGGGATGGGATGACCATGAGAAATCTGCAGTGCCTCAGTCCTGGGGCCAGCCAGCAGTGGGGTCAGGGTTGGGTTCATGCTCACTGCCCTGTGCTGGTGGAGAGGGGCAGCTCTCACCCTTCCCAATGCTGGGAATCCCTGCATGGAGCATCCCTGCCCTCCTCTGCCTTGCAAATGGGAAACTGCCTCACAGCCCAGGGCCTGGCCTTTCTCCTACACACAGAGGGCTCTGCTGAGCCCCCAAACCTGCTGAGCCCCAAAATCTGCTGCCAGGTTTTGAGCTGCCCCTACCAGCACTGCTCTGTGCCATCACCAGCCTCTGGATGCTGTTAAAGATTGCTCCAAAAATGAAAAATAAACTCCTGGAGTTTGAGGGCAGAAGCGAATCCCTAGACTTGGAGCAATCCCTCCTCATGCTGACCACAGAAAGATCCAGAGATGATTTTCCAAAGGAGCCTGATAAGAGCGCCCAGCCTTGGCTGCTCAGGCAAGAAAACAAACCTAAACAAAACGAGCTGGGAGAACCTAAAAAATAAATATGTGTTTTATTAATTCTCCCTGCTCTATGTAGGTCTCCAAACTGCTGTTGCCAGCAAGCAGAGCAGCTGTTTGATTTAACGTCAACTTTCTTGCTGTCTCCCGCGAGGGGCAGTCGTGGAAGAAAGAGAGAGGGGAAAGCCAGGAAGAAAAGAGGGAAAGAACTGAGTGTCAGTTATCAACTGCTGCCACCAGAGAGCTCAAAACATTTTGAAAAATAGTGTTTCACTTCATGGCTGATCACTCCTTATTAAGTCAGAGCAAAGAGCTCCAGGCTGGGCTGGGCACAGGGTTGGGACAGGTCTCCAGGCCAAGGTTTAACAAGACCTGGAGTATCAGGACAAAGAATAAAGCTTTTAAACTAAAAAAGGAGTAGATTCAGACTAGATATAAAGCAGGAATTTTTATAAGGGTGGTGAAACACTGGCCCAGATTAGCCCAGATTGGTGGAAGATGCCCCATCCCTGGGAAGATCCATGTTCCCTGTACAATGGGTAAGTCCTGGTGCAGGACAGACAGCCCAAAGGACAGACAGCCCAAAGGACAGACAGCCCAACGGACAGACAGCCCCTGGGCCTGACTCCTTGCTGTTTGTGCAGGGAGGAGGGGGCACAGCTCTTATCACCCTCCCTGTGTTTTTTGGAGCGCCAGGAAAAGTCATTATTGATGGCTGAGGCAGAAGACGCCTTCCCAGTGACTCGTCAAACCACGGGGGAAATTAAGGCGGCTTCCTTTGCCAAGATGAGTTATTGCCTCCGCAAACACGGCCAGATTTAAAGCAATTTCCTGTCAAGTATATTCATTGTGGCTGCAGGGACCCCTGAAATTTTCCTGGAGCTGTGAAATCCTCCCCTCTCTCCAGTGTGATGCCAGCAGAGCCCAAGCACAGCCCAGGGGCGGCACTGGCCAAGGCAAGGCTCTGCAGGACCCCCAAGGATGGGGAGAACAGGGGCAGCCTTTTCCTTGTGCCCACTGTTATGCCTCACATTAATGCACATTTTTCCCCCATTTTCTTGCTGGTTCTTCCCAGCTATGCCGTGTCTGAATTGCTCAATCCATGCTGAGCTCCTGGTCCAGATGTGGCACATAAATCTGGCACAAAAATGCCAGGCAGAACCAGAGGATCTGGTCTGAAACCCTGTCCAGCCACCTGTGAACTCCCAGAGCAGGGCTAACCCTCTATCCTGGAGACAGGTGAGGAAATGGATGGAGAGCAGCAATTCCCTTCCAACACCCTGCAGAGCCCTCAGATCACAGAATCCTGAAATTATTTAGGTTGGAAAAGACCTCTGAGATCATCAAACCCAACCTGTGTCCAATCCCCACCTGGTCAACTAGAACAGCCCCTCCAGAGCCCTCAGATCACAGAATCGTGACATTATTCAGGTCGGAAAAGACCTCTGAGATCATCAAACCCAAACTATGTCCAATCCCCACTTTGCCAACAAGACCAGCCCCTCCAGACACTGCAGCACCTCCCTGGGCAGCCACTCCCAGCCCTTTCCATGGAGGAGCTCCCCCTGAAATCCCCACCAGCCGCCCTCAGGACCATCCCCTGCCCGTGCCCGGCCTCACCTGCGCAGGAGCAGCTTGGGGTGGTTCTTGTTCTCCAGGTTCTTCTCGATGAGGTCGGAGAGCAGCTGCTTGAGGACGTCGGTGGCGTACTCCAGCTTGCCCTGCAGCCCCGTCATGATGAGCGAGGCCACGTTGCCGCGGTCGCGCATGGAGAAGCTGCGCTGCAGCTCCAGCGTGCGGATGAAGGTCAGCAGGAACACCTTGTTGTTGATCAGCTGGGCAAAGAGCTTCAGGGCCTTCTCCACGCTCTGCTGCCCGTTCCCCTGCACCTGCAGGAGGAGATGGTGGCTGTGGGGGGGACAAGGGACAGCGGGGCAGCGCTGGCAGCACCGGGGTCACCCTGCCAGCACTGGGGGAGTCACGAGAGCAGGGAATGGTTTGGGTGGGAAGGGACATTGAGACCCTGTCCAGCCACCTGTGGGGAGGGACATTAAAAATCTACTCATCCCATATCCTGCCATGGCCTAGATTAAAAATCTACTCATCCCACCCATCCTGTCCCAGGCTGCTCCAACCAGGCCTTGGACACTTCCAGAGATGCAGGGGCAGCCACAGCTTCTCTGTGCCAGGGCCTTCCCACCCTCACAGGGAATAATTTCTGCCCAAGATCCATCTAACTCTGCCCTCTGCCAGTCTGAATCCATTCTCCCTCGTCCTGTCCCTGCAGTTCCTGATGAACAGTCCCAACTCCAGCTCTCCTGTCATCCCTTCAGACCTCTGGAAGATGCTGGGAGGTCTCCACACAACTTTATTTTCTTCAGACTGAATATTTCCAACTCTCCCAACCTGTTCCAGCCTCCTGAGGTACTTCCTGGCCTCCTCTGGAGATGCTCCTGCAGTTCCACTCCCTTCTCACATTGGGGGCATCAGCCTGGTTTAACCCTGGCTGCACCCTCAGGATCTCAGCATCCCTGGATGTGGTTTCTGGTGCATTTTGGGCAAATATCCCCCTGCACAGCTGCCCTGAGCCCTGGCTGGGAGCTGCACTCTGTCCACACCACAAAGCGGCAGCCTGGAGCCTAACGGCCCCAGAAATGACACCCAGTTCTGCTTGTTCTGCACAAAAAGTGACACTCTTGTAAGTAAATTAAATACCAATTTAGACTATTGCTTTATTATGGGCCAAGTATAAAAAAATTAATTGAGGTTTTCAGCCAGTTGCGGATTCAAGTAATTCATTACAAGTGAAAATGATGAACTGCACGAAGCAACTCTTTACCAAACATCTTGGAGAGTTATGTATTGGTTTTACTAACGTTACATAATTAAGCAACTGTGTAATTGGCAACACATTTATCACTTCTGCATTTCTGTTTTTCATGAGTAAAAAAAAAAGCATTCATATTTGTTTGCTGGAGTGTTGGCTTCTCTGGCAACTCCAACAGCAAACATAATGCATGGAGCTGGAGAACTCGGAGCAGGAATGGGCTGGGAGAGGCTGCTCCTGTTTTAGAAACACCACAGCAACTGCTGAGTGCTGGTGGCTGAGGAAAGGAACCCAAATTAATGCTTTAATGGTGGGGAGTGCCTGCTTGGTTAAAGGAATCCAGCCCTAGAGCAAGCAGGACTCCTCCCTCCTACATCCATCCCTGGTCTGTGTGGAGGAAATGGGATTTCAGGATTTACTGGGGCAATCCCAGTGCCTGAAAAGCTGAGCTGAGCACATCCCATGGGGAGGATGGCAGCTCCATCCCAGGGTGGGCATCACAGCCCCATCCCAGGTGTGAGGTGATGTGTATGAACCCCATCCTATTTCTGGCCCCCTCCCAGGTGAGCAGGGCCCTTCTGCCAGGTGCACTGATGGACCCCTGTGCCTTCCCAATTCCTCTGTATTCCCAGTGGAAGTTTTTTGTGTATTTTTACACATCCTGGTGGGAAATCCAGGGAGATGGAAGCGCTTGCTCGGAGGCTGGAATGCCTGGGCATTCTCCTTGCCCTCCTGTGGACACGCGAGGGAACAGCAGCAGGATGCTCCGGGCAGGACGCTCCGGGCAGGATGCTCCGGGCAGGATGCTCCGGGCTCTCACCCATCCCCTGCCCCACCAGGTGACTTTGGAGCACTTTAAAACACACCCCAACTGCTCTGCCCTGCTCTGCCACTGCCCTAGAGCGATATAAACCCTCGTAAAATAAAAATAAACCAACACCAGGGAGGAGAAGCCGAGAGGAACCTGGCCATGTGGGAGGAGATCAAACTCCATGCTGGGAGTTACAATGAACCCTGCTGACCCCAGGGCATCCAGCAACTGCTTCACAGGATGGGTTGCCTCTTTTGTCAGGGGAATTTTTTAGATTGTAATAATTGTTTTTATACTCTTAGTCATGTTTCCCTGTCCAGTTATGTGCATGCAGAAGCCCACAGGGGAGTAAGAAAGAAAAGGGCAGTTGTAGCATCCCCTGAAGCTGGATCACACCTGTGTGGTGTGGTGGCACAGACACCTTTGTATGAGAAATCTTTCCTTAGGATTTTTTTGCCTCCTGAGAAGCTGAGACGCCTCAGGGACAAAATATAAACAATGGTTATCTGCTGCTGTGGAATGCAACAGGTGGATCTGGGATTGGGCTCATGTGGATGTTTCTAATTAATGGCCAATCACAGCCCAGCTGGCTTGGACACAGTGTCCGAGCCACAAACCTTTGTTATCATTCTTTCCTTTCTGTTCTTAGCTTAGCCAGCCTTCTGATGAAATCCTTTCTTCTATTCTTTTAGTATAGTTTTAATGTAATATATAACATAAAATATTAAATCAGCCTTCTGAACCATGGAGTCAGATCCTCGTCTCTTCCCTCATCCAAAGACTCCCGTGAGCACGGTCACAGTGTGGAGCCCTCAAGGTGCTGCAGGGCTCCCTGCTGCCCTCCCTGAGGGCTGGGGGCAGCCTGGGGAGCTGGGGCAGGGCAGGGTGGGGTTACCTCCAGCTCCCTCAGCACCGGGTGGTCCTCGATGCCCGGGAACAGCACGCGCATGGCGTAGGTGCGGTAGTCCAGGTAGGGGATCCCCGAGCGGTCCAGGTCGCTGGTCAGCTCGTTGATGTCCGTCTGCAGCTCTGCAAAGGCTGTTCAGGGAGAGAACAGGGCAGGGCTCAGCTCCAGGGGGCTCTGGGCAGGGCTGGCTGGCTGCTCTCCCCACGGGCAAGGCAGGAGGGGCAGCTCAGGGAAGGGTTCAGGTTGGAAAAGACCCCTGGGATAATCGAATCCAACCTATGTCCAACCCCACGTTGCCAACAAGACCAGCCTCAACAAGCTCAGCACCCCTGGAGGCTCCATCTCAGCAGCCCAGGGTGGGAGAGCAGGCTGTGCTAAGAGCAGAGACTGAGAACAAAGCTGTGGTTCATTTGTATGCAGTTCACACCTGTGCACACACACCTAAAACACCTTTAAAGGCTGCGCAGAGAAACAAGGATCTGTTTTCATAACTTGCTGCCTCCCCTATTTTCCTTTCTTCTTGTTTTCCTCCTCTATCAACAGTTGGCAAGATAATCAAATCTGATGCAGATCAAATCTGAGCTGCTGCAGGGGTCAGGAAGGGATTTATTTTCCCTCTCCTAACACCGTGTTGTACAGCTGCATGTGTCTCCTCCTGTTGCCTCTCCAAAGTGTGACACGCTGGCTCAGGAAGCCTCTGTACCCCAGCTGGGCTGTGCCAAACTGAATCTGTGCCTTCTCCTGAATACATCTCAATTTTTGCCCTGTGCTTTCAAGGCTACCCTTGAAATCAGCTGAACAAATCCAATGCAACTCTCTCTCTCTCCACTATGAAATGTGCAGTTATTTATTTTATTTTGATTAAGCCCCTTTCCAGGTGGGAGGAGCAGGAAACAACAGCAGCACTCCCCAAAAATCCACCTTCGCCTGCAGGGTGAGGAGGCTCAGCTGCCTCCTTGCAAGGGTCAGTTCTCATCCATGTGGAAACTCTCAAGCAGCATCTTTGGATATTCCAAATAACACCCAAAATTCAGGCAGGCTGCCTAAGCAGGATCAAGCTCTAATCCCATTCTCTGCACATCAGAGCTGTGTCTGCTGCTCACACACTGCAGGCTGTCACCCTCCTGTGGTGGGGCACGCATGAGAACCTCCAAAAAATCCCACAAAAAGCCCACAAAAATCCCACAAAAATCGCACAATAAACCCACAGAAAACCTACCAAAAAACCACAAAAAGCTCACAAAAATCTCACAAAAAACCCACAAAAACCACAAAAAAGCCCCAAGGAGAACCCACAAAAAACCCACCAAAAACCCAAGGAGAACCCATAAACCCCAAGGCAGCTCCCACCCAGCTCCCCGCTGCACACCCCGGGGCACTGGGAGAACTGGGACCCCATCCATGGAGCTGCAGCCCCCAGGGCCACCCAGCCCCAGCAGCACTGACCCTCCTTGCACTCCAGGGCCACCCGGGACTCCAGGTTGTCCATCTGCATCTGTAGCCTCTTGAGGGTGAGGTCGTTCTCACGGGACTTGCGCTTGTAGGCGATGAGGACGATGATGACGATGATGAGGCAGCAGGGAGCCGCCGGCCGCGATGCTGACGATGGCGGGCAGGGTCAGCAGGCTGTCAGAGACGATGCTCACCGAGCCAGGCGAGAAGGTGACGCCCCCGACGCGCACCTGCAGGGCACAGCACAGGTGAGAGCAGCTCGGGGTGTGCCCCTGTGCCAAAGCCCCACCACAGGGCCCTGCAGATCCCCGGGGGAGCACTGAGCCCCCTCTGCTCAGAACAGAACACCTCGATTGCCTTCAAACACAGAGGAGGCTGCTTGTGAGAGCGCAGGGAGGCTTCAAGTGATGATAAATGTGCCAGCCCTTCACTATCTGGGCTTTGTTCTTATTATCTGATGGCTCCATTTGACTTTCATTTTATAAGCTTTCAACTCCTTTTCGTAAGCCGTGGACGTTAACAAGGCCCTGATCATTCCACTGACAAGAAACCAGAGTGACTGCAAGGGCAGAGAGGGAAGGGAGCAGAAAGCCCCACGTGAGAGCTGTGCAGCAAACAGGCTGGAGTTGACACCAGGACAGGCTTTTCTTGGATGCGCTCTGGCCGCAGATGTGAGCAGCTCTCAGCCAGGTTAGGCTGCTGGGAGTCACACTGTGATAATCTGAATATGTTTTGGATGCTGAACTTCAAGGGAAATAAATCACAATTACAGCCTCATTTGGGCTCTGCTCAGGCAGCTCAGCAGCTGGGGCTTGGTCTGCAGGAGCAGCAGAGGAAGCAGCGATGCCCAAACCCCGAGCACAGGGAGGCACTGAGGGTTATCCTGGATGAGGGGGTTGATCCAGCCACTCCAGGGTTCAGATGTTCCTGGCTCCTGCTTCGGGAAAAGGCAAAACCTTTCCATCCACTTGGCAGCTCAGGTCTGTCTCTGTGGCTGATTAACCCCTCCAAGAGGGAAAACACTGGGAATGCTCTTAACTTCATCCAGAGCAAGGATGGCACCCAGTGCCAAAGGCACTGCCAGGAAGATTTGTTCCTTCTAGAAGGCTCTGAGGGGCATTTTTCCTTCTAGAAGGGAATGACTCTGAGGGAAGGACAAAGTTTCTCCACGCTAATCCACATCAATATTTTAAACTTCCAATCAGACACCCATAAAATGGAAAATCCTGCTGGGGATTGTGGATCCAAGCGAGTCAGGGAGCTGGAGAAGGAGAAGAAAGGGTGGGGAGGAGAGGAGAAGGGGATGATGGAGAAGGAGAATGAAGGGTGGGAGGAGAAGGGAAGGGGATGGTGGAGAAGGATGAAGGGTGGGGAGGAGAGGGGAATGGGATGGTGGAGAAGGATGAAGGGTGGGGAGGAGAGGAGAAGGGGATGATGGAGAAGGAGAAAGGATGGGGAGGAGAAGGGAAGGGGATGGTGGAGGAGGAGGAGAAAGGGTGGGGAGGAGAGGAGAAGGGGATGCTGGAGGAGGAGGATGAAGGGTGGGGAGGAGAGGGGAAGGGGATGGTGGAGGGGGATGAAGGGTGAGGAGGAGAGGGGAAGGGGATGCTGGAGGAGAAGGATGAAGGGTGGGGAGAAGAAGGGAAGGGGATGGTGGAGAAGGATGAAGGGTGGGGAGGAGAGGGGAAGGGGATGGTGGAGAAGGATGAAGGGTGGGGAGAAGAAGGGAAGGGGATGGTGGAGAAGGATGAAGGGTGGGGAGGAGAGGGGAAGGGGATGGTGGAGAAGGATGAAGGGTGGGGAGGAGAGGGGAAGGGGATGCTGGAGAAGGATGAAGGGTGGGGAGGAGAGGGGAAGGGGATGCTGACAGGACATGCAGCCCCTCACCATCACTCGGTGCTGCCCGCTGAGGGTGGGGGGCTCGCACAGCAGCTGCGTCTCGGACACGGTGACGGCGCAGGGCGTCTCCCCGATCAGCACCGTGTAGTTGAGCTTGGCTCCTCCCGGGGCGGGCGGGCACAGGTTCCTGCCCTGGGGACACGGGGACACAACACCGACAGGGATGCAGCACATCCCTCCAGCTCCCAGCTTGTGCAAACAGCGGGGCTCTGTTTAGGGCACCCCAAACTCCACAGCCCGGGGGTTTTGGGGCTCCCCAAGGCTGAGCCAAGCTCTCCTTACCTTCAGGATGATGGGAGAGCCCGGCTTCTGCTCCAGCACCCCGGAGGAGCTCAGCATTTCGAAGGTGGGGTCGGGGTAGTAGATGAACTTGGTGTCGTTGTAGAGCAGCAGGGACTGGACGTTGTTGAAGATGAAGCCGAACTCGTCCGGGCGCTCCACGGCGTCCAGCCCCGGGCGGTACTCGGCCGTCAGCGGGGGAGCCAGGCAGGCCAGGGCTGTGGAGTTCAGCACCTTGCACACCTGGGGAAGGGGGAAACAGCAGGGAACACTGCCCTGAGCTGGGGCCGTGGTGTTCAGCACCTGGCACACCTGAGAAGAGGAGTTTTAGCAGGGAACACTGCCCTGAGCACCACCCTGCACACCTGGGGAAGGGGACACAGCAGGGAACATTCTGACCTGAGCTGGGGCCATGGCATTCACCACCTTACACACCTGCGGAAGGGGGATTTCAGCAGGGAACATTCTGCCCTGAGATCACATTCCCTGCACACCTGGGGAATGTGATTTCAGAGGAACACTCTGCCCTGAGCTGGACCCTGATGCTCTGGTGGATGGGAAGCTCAGTGAGTTCATGCTTAGCTGGGAATGTTTAATGCAGTCCTGATGCTCCATGGTCTCAGAGGTCTTTTCCAGCCTTGCTGATTCCATGAGGCATTACTGCCACGATTTGGGGTAATTTGCTTCTCCTCCAGCCAGCATGAAGGCGCTGGGGTGGAGATGGAGGGTGAGCCCAAAATGAGCCGAGTTTCAGTGGAGCTAAAGGCTCACACAGCAGCTCTTACTCATTATTCTTTATTTTTTCCCATTTCTTTCCACTTTCCTCCTCTCTAGCTCTGAAGCAGACCCATAGGGAATACCAGTTCCCTGCTGCAAATGGGTGATTAGAGGCCATTCCCAAATGGCAGCGAGGGAAGGGAACAGAACATGTGACACTGGTGGGCAGGAGGGAACATGAAGGTCATCTCCTGCTGGGCTGAGGACACCCACAGCTCCTGCAGCCCTCAGAGCAGGGAAATCACTGATTTATGGGGCTCTTGCCTTGTAAAGCAGCAAGAGCCCAACCATTTGGCCTCTCTCCATAACTGAAAGATTTAATTTCACTCAATTTTGTGTCTTCAGAATTATTTTTGTAGCACTGTAACTGCAAGTGCTAGCAACAAAATTAGATGTCTTTTTAGAAAGAGCTCAGATGAAAAAGGTCTTGAGGGGGAGAAAAGAAATAGGAAAAGACCTCTCAGTGATTTGCCCTTTCCAAGAGAATACAGACTCAGTCACAAAGATCACTGCATAGAAACAATATATTTCAGCTTTACTTGGCCAGAGTAATTTCTGACGTCCTGGAGGTTCAATTCTGACTTTTGACACATACAAGAACCTCGCTCAGTCCCCATTTAGCTGGGGGTTCATCTCAGCTTCTCACTCATGGACTGGAAGAACACAGATAAGGGAAGGAGGCAATCTCACATTTCTGTGTGTCAAATTCCCTCTTCCCAGTGCCCCCAGCTTGGGGGAGTGTAGGAAATACCCCCAGAGCAGCTTTTGCTGTGTCAGACCTGCCCAGGCAGGCAGCCCTGGCAGCAGTGCCCCATGCAGGGTACAGGAGGCAGCAGTGCCCATGCTGGGGTGCAGGATGATGCTCCCAGCAGTGCCCATGCAGGCTGCAGGGTGATGCTCCCTGCACAGCTGGCAGCAGTGCCCATGCAGGGTGATGCTCCCAGCAGTGCCATGCAGGGTGATGCTCCCAGCAGTGCCCATGCAGGGTGATGCTCCCAGCAGTGCCATGCAGGGTGATGCTCCCAGCAGTGCCCATGCAGGGTGATGCTCCCAGCAGTGCCATGCAGGCTGATGCTCCCTGTCCCTACTCACGTTGATGAACTCCTTGCCGTTGTGCTTGACGCGGATCCGCGGCTCCTGGATCACGTCCAGGTTGGAGCCGGTGACAGTCAGGGGAGTGTGGCCACTGTGGGAAGCAGGAGAGGCTGATCAGGGCTGGGCTGGGCCCCAGAGACAAGAGCAGGGTCAGGTTTAGGAGGATGAGCACAGCCCGGGGCGTTCAGCAGTGTCCCCGTGGTGCGACAGCAGCAGCCGCCCTGTCCCTCACACTCCCTTTCAACCAACATCAGCTCTTTCCTTTCTTGCTGGCTCCTGGCTTTGTGGTGTTCCAGGACCACAAGAAGGAGCCTTTAAGGAGCAGTCGTGCCCTTCAGCAGCAGAGGGGGTGGTCTGGGCTTTGGTTGAGCCCCCAGACTCCTGGTGCAGGGTCTGTCTGGCTGGACACAACCTCCCTGTAACCCCAGGCCTGAGCTGTGCTAGATGCAAACCCAGAAATGCCCAGCCCTGACCTGTTCAGGATGCTGGGAGGGATGTGCATTCCCAAAGAGCCCCTTTTTTGGTGCTGAGGAGCCCCAGGGCAGGGGAGAGCAGAGGAGGTGCTGTTTTACCTGGCAATGCTCCACTCGGGCTCGATGTGCTGCACCTTGGGGTCATCGATGTACTCAAAGAGCAAAGTTCTCTCCAGCTGAGCCCTGTCCACGCTGACAGAGACCTGAACAGCCCCCAGGCCGTGGGCTGAGGGCGCTGACACACAAACAATCTCATCCATGGATCGCCTGCACAGGAGGGAAACGGGCAGTGTTAATGGGGTGGTGGCTGTGAAAAGTCCTGGGGCTGCTATCTGCTACCTCATTCCTTTCTTCAAAAAATATCCCACTTACATAGTTCCTATTTTAACTCCAAAAGTTACCTTTTTAACTACAAAACTACATTTATCACACTATTAAAATGTTAATACAGCACTACTAATCAATACAACAAAATACACATAGTAAATATCTGCATAGAGCCATATAATATGCACTTTTCACAGTGGTGTAGGGGCAGGAAACAGCCTTGGTCCTGTCCTGGGGCAGCCCATAAAGGGCTGAGCCTACAGCAGCCCCACACTGGTACCTGGGGAGCTGCAGAGGTGGGCAGGAGGGTTTGGCACGGAAGGAAAGGTGGGGAGCTGTGCCCACGGTGGGAGCAGCGCAGCCCCCCTGAAATCCTCTTTGTGCCAAGCTGCAGCTCCCACATCCCCCTGAACCCGCTGCCGTCTGCTGGGCGTGTGAAAGCAGATGGCTGCCTTTTCAACGGGATGCATGAGCTCAGTGAAAAGCCAAATTCTTCCCCTCCCCAGCCCAGTGCACACACACGGGGCTCTTGTGAGCGGCACAATGAGCAGCCCCTGCCTGGGCAGGGCCGTGGCCATGGCAGAGCTGCCTCGGCTTTGTCTCCCCCAGCGCGGGGTGACCTCGGCTCGGCGCTGCCTGGCTGGACACAACAGACCATCTGCTGCCACCAGAGCCCCAGAGAAGGTGCAGGCAGCAGCACAGCGAGGCACTGCCAGAGCACAAAGGCACCAGTGGGCGGAGGGATGGAGAAGGGGAATGGGATCTGAGCATCCAGAACAGAGCTGGGAGGAACCACCCGGCTCCGTGGACACTGATCCTACAAAAGTGCTGGAGGCACATCTCTGGCACATCCTGCACGGCCACCTCTGGCTGTCCTTGCTGCCCAAACCTACCCCAGCTCACTGGAAAGTCAATGTTCTTTCTGTGGCTCCTTTAGTTTTGGGTTCCCCCAGGGGAGAGGGCAGGCAGCTCTGCAGCCCCTCAGTGCCAGTCTGGTACTTAAATCAAAACCTGAATGGGCAACCTCACCACCCTCACCATCCTCAGGGGCTGTGGAGGCTCAGGTCCAGCCGTGTCCCTGCTCTGCTTCCAGCAAAGCTCTGAGCCAGGGGGACAAGGTGTGCTCCCTTCCTGGGGTCCTTACACACCCCCTGCCCTCTCTAATGGGCACTCAGGAGGGCATGGAACAGCAGGCACCACAATGTTCCCAGCTCACACTTTGGCCCTTCCAACCTCCACATCCCAGGGGACAGAAACAACCCCTGAAACACCCCAAACGTCCCCCTAAAACACCTCAAACAACCCCCTGAAATGTCTCAAACCAACTGCATTTACCATTGCTGCTGATGCAATAACATATCCACCCCTTCCTGCCCTGCTCTTGTTCCTATCCTCTCTAGGTTTCATCACATCCACCTTGTTTAATTCAGCCACAAAGGCTTCCTCGTGTGAGGAGTGGGATTCTCCAGAGTGATCCTGTGCAGCCTGAGGGTTCCTGCCCTGCTGCTGCCCTCTGCCCTGCCCTGCTGCTGCCCACCTTGTGCCTGCCCAGCTCTGGCACGGGCTGGGAGCGATGCAGGGCTGCTGGCAGAGCAGCTCCCAGCTCCCTGTGATCAGCTAATTAGCTTTCTGTGCTATTATTGTGTCGTCATGGTGAATCTGCCCACTCCTCCGATCAGAGAGGGGAGAATGGGGGAAGCTGTAATTAGAGGGAATCTCATTAGGAGCTGCTTCATCTCATCAGGCTCCCCCACGCCCTGGAGTACAATTGGAGTTCATTGCCTCAGAACAGTCCCAGGCACGGCCCCAGTGAGGATGGGGCACTCAGCCACTGCTCCCTGGCTGAGGTTCCTGTCCTGCTGCCATCAGAACACCCAGGGAATCCAAACCCCTCCAGGTTTTGCAGGTCAGCAGCTGCAGGTTGCCTGAACAGGATCAGCTGTTTATTTCAGGATGATATTCCAGGGCTGGCCCCACACCTCTGCTGCTCCCTGTCTCCACCTGAGGCAGCAATTTGGCATCTTTGTTTGGGATGTAGGAGGAAATATTGATGGATTAGTTACACTGCTTAACACCTGGAGGGCTGAGCTGTGCTGGAAGGTTCTGGAATGCCCTGAGCACCATCCTGGGATGGATCCAGAGCAAGCCCTGCTGATAACCCAACGTGCTCCCACACCTGAGCACCCACAGCTCCCACACCCGAGAACCTCTCAGGCTTTTGGATGAGAAATTCACCTCTAGGGATCTCTGCTTTCCCAGAAACTTCCTCAGCTCCTCCTGGGCAGCCTGGGTGAGGATCTGGAGGCAGAATCCCTTTGGATGCCAGGCTGCCACCCAGGCTGTGCCCACCCCAGCAGGGTGGGCAGGGCTGTGTACTCATACACACAGATGTAAACCACACGTCTCTTTTTTAACTAAGCCCCAGGAAAACCCATTAAACCCTGCAAATGTCAACTCTGTGTTTACACTGCTGGGGTAAAAGCAAATTTGCCATGGAAATCCCAGCAGAGATTGATGGCTGTGCAAGTTCCTCAGCAGGAGGTGTGAGCAGACCCTCGCCTTGCTCTGCCCTGAGGATCCCAGACCGTTTTTAGGAGGTGGAGGCACCTGCAGCAGTGGCTACAATAAAAGCAATGCAGGTCTGTGAAAAGAGAAAGGAGGTATTTCATATAAATGTTCCATTTTCTTCAGAGCAGCCAGGCTGGGGGCAGGTACTGCTGACCAATATAAGCATATTTCCATCCCAGTGGTGTTTCACTGTGATTTTCAGAGCAGTTACCACTGGAACAGCATTAAAATGAAATAAAGAACAGCACTGACACCGATGAATCCCTCCCTGGCCATGCAAGCCTCCATCACAATAAAAGAGAAGACGGTTTCATGCAATAAAGGAGGGAGCCTCAGGGGCTTCCCAGATGGATTTTTGCACGTTCAGCTCCAGCAGATCCGTGCTGGGACGGGAGCTGCAGGAGCCTGTGCTGTCTCTTACTGGAGGAATTCGCAGGTCTGGTTCCCCAGGAGCACGGAGACGCGGCTGCCAGCGCCCAGGTGGTGGCCAGAGATGGTCACCATGGTCCCTCCCGACTCTGGGCCACGGCTGGGGCTCAGGAAACTCACAGCTGGAGTCTGCAGGGAGGAAAGGACAGCTCAGGGCCCTGCTGCAGCCAGGGAGCTGCTGTGGGGGCTGTGACAGGGCAGGGCATCCCTGAAGTGCCCAAGGGACAGGGCTTGGAGCAGCCTGGGATAGTGGAAGGTGTCCTGCCCATGGCAGGGGTGGCACTGGGTCTTTGAGGGTCCCTCCTAACCCAAACCAATCTGTGATTCCATAATCACTGCTCTGGGGGTGCAAAGCTGGACCCAAGCACTGTGGGAGCCCTGGTTTATCCACAGGGTGAGCTCTCCATCCTGCAAGCTGTGCTTGTTGAGAGAGCCACGAAAAACTGAGCAACACCAGGGGGAAAGCCCCAGGAAAAACCCAGCAATTCCAGGACTGTAATCTGGAGCTGGAGCCCCTCTGTGTGCCAGGCTCAGCTCGTGGGCACAGATGTGCTGTCCCCAACAGGACACTCACTACAAACACGTAGGGCTGAGCTGAACTTGGGCCACCAAAAACTGAGCTACACCAGGGGAAAAGCCCCAGGAAAAAACCCAGTAATTCCTGTACTGTAATCTGGAGCTGGAGCCCCTCTGTGTGCCAGGCTCAGCTCATGGGCACACACGTGCTGTCCCCAGCAGGGCACTCACTACAAACACGTAGGGCTGAGCTGACTTGGCCGTGAACTCAGCCACCAAAAACTGAGCAAACCCAGGGGGAAATCCCCCAAAAACCCCCAGTAATTCCTGTGGAGCTGGAGCCCCTCTGTGTGCCAGGCCCAGCTGCTGGGCACACACGTGCTGTGCCCAGCAGGACACTCACCACGAACACGTACTGCTGCGCTGACTTGGCCGTGAACTCGGGCTTGCACTCTCCGATGCACAGGAGCACTGGGCCGGAGCTGATCCCTGGAAGCGCCTGCCCCATTTCACAGACGATCCTGGAAGCACAAATGCCTCAGTGGAGCTTTGGCAGGAGGTGCCAGCACTGCCCTGCTCAGCTCCACGCTGCCATTATTTCTCCTTTCTCCCCCCCCTCCTCTTTAACTTTGATATCTGCCTCTTTGGAAGGAGTTAATTACTGAGTCTATTTTTACCCTGTGTAGTAATTTAAAGGAAAAAAAAAATCAAAATTAGACATAATTATTACAAGCTGTAAACTCCAGAGCAAAGCAGAGCACTAATGGCAATATATTAGCCAGTAGCAAAGTGAGTGCGAAGTCCTCAGAGTAACAGATGAGTTCATTAAGGGAACAGCTCACACTGCAGACTCCCAGTTAATCACAACTGGAGAAACCTGCTGGGGGATGATAGAGACAGCCCTGGAGAGCAGCTTCTGCTGGGGGACAGGGCTGGCTGCCACAAACACCCTGGTGCTGGTCACAGGGGCTTCTGGTGTGGTCCAGCTCAGCCCCATGGGCACATCCTGAGGCTGGGAAAGCTGCAGGGCCAGGGAGAGCAGCTGGGGTTCACCACAGATGATGATGAACAACCCCAAAAGCCCAGGGCAAAGCTGCAGGGCGAGGCAGAGCAGCTGGGGTTCACCACAGATGATGATGAACAACCCCAAAAGCCCAGGGCAAAGCTGCAGGGCGAGGCAGAGCAGCTGGGGTTCACCACAGATGATGATGAACAACCCCAAAAGCCCAGGGCAAAGCTGCAGGGCCAGGGAGAGATGCTGGAGCTGACCATGGCTGCTCACTGAGGATGAATAACCCCCAACTCCCAGGGCACTGGGGATGTGTGACACCAGCTGGGCATGGGATCAAGCGGATGCCAGGCATGCCAGCAGGTCTGGGGGAGGTTTTCAGAGGGGCATCAGCTGGCAGGGCTCTCCAGATGGACCTGTATGCTGCTTGCTCCCACAGCAATGCTGGCAGGATAAATTCGAGAGCATCCCTGCAGGCTCTGGGAAGATGGTGGGAGGAACCTGCCCAGAGTGGGAACATGAGATGGGATTGGAGATGGGTAATTGGCCTCAGGGAGGAAAAGGCTGAGGGCAGTTCCACCTGTGGGGGGATCTGACCCTGAGAATGAGACCAGACAAGAGCCCGAGCAGCCTCTGCTTGCTGGGCTGAAGGAGAAGGAAGCTCTCCCTCCTCTGCCCATCACACACAAAGACATAAAAGGCCCCAATTTGGGGAGGCAGCGTTGGAGCTGCCTTCAGCAGCATTAAATTCACTGCAAATAAAAAATAAAATAAAATAAAATAAACCACGAAGAGTGAAGGAAAAAAGAAGCTGCTGCACACAGGTGATGCCAGGAGGCCCGATGAAATACACACATGCTGGTAAAGAGCTGGAACGTGCACGTCCTCGTTGCTGCACATCAAAAGGGGCTGCCTGGAGAGACGCTGCCTTTGGAGAGCAGGGATTGAAGCCTCTCAGCTCCCAGCCTTCCTCTGCCACGTGCTCCTCACTCTGCCTTTCAAGCAGACATTGCCCCTGCACCTCTCTGCCTGTTATTCCTTCACCTCTCCCTCATCTTCCTCCTCCTCCTCCTGGAGAGGAGCCCGCTCTGAGCTTGGGGCCATGCAAACAAAGCCTGGGGGTGATTCCTGGCACCCCAAGGGCAGGAGAGGACAGGGGAGGTTCTCTCTGCCCAAGGAAACACCAAACACTCAACTCTGCCAGCAGAGCAGCAGCTGCAGCCCAGCCCGGGCAGGGCCGGGTGTGGGACAGGGCACAAGTGACCGGACACACCTGGTCCCGAGCCCTGCTCCAAGCCAAATCCCCAGCAGGTACCTTGTTACAAAATGATGCATTCGGCAGAGCTGTAGGGTGCTGATTGCCGGGCTAAGTGGCCCTTTCACCAACATTAACCTAATTGCTGGCTGATAGATTGCGGGGCTGCAGCATATGGCAGAGTCATTACAGTCCTGGAATTCAGTCTGCCCACAGAACCCTTAAGAGGGTCCTTTTATCTGTATTCATCTTTAAAAGGCAGCTCTCATGCTAACGCTTGCTGTTATCTGCCCAGGGTAAATGTTTTAATGATGTTAACAAACTTTGAAAGCTCAAGAGCCGTAATTAGAGTCATGATTATAAAATCAGGGTTTCATACCATCAAAGGGGGATAATTTCATAATCTTCCATCCTTTATTTGAAAAAATAAAATATAACAACGTACTGCTCAGCAGAACAGCCCCAACTGCTCGCAGTGACGGGGTATTGGTGCCATTCCTGCAGCAGCCCCAAGCCCCCTTCACCCCGTGATCCCAAATTCCATCTGCACTGCCCCTCGCTGCTCCAGAGGGGTCAGCAATGCCCCTGCTGCCTTACAGATGGGCAAAGAAACACCAGGAATGGACAAAACCCAACCAACACCACCACGGGCTGCTGGTGACTGGTCCTGGGCCTGCTGGGCTCTGAGCGGGAGCCACCAAATGCATTTCCCAGCAGAGGAAAATGGATTTCCCAGCAGAGGATGACGCTGGGGCAGATCTGTGCTGCTGGGAGCACCCATGGGACCTTGGCCAGCTCCACACTCCCAGCCCTACTGCACAGGCCACCGTCCTGGTCCCAGCAGGAGATGCCACAACCCAAGAGGAGACACCACCTGTTTCTCCTGTCCCACCCAGCGCAGGTGTCCCCAAACACCCCCTGGGCTCCCCCAGCCCAGCCCCGAGGGGCAGCAGAGGAGCGGCTGCCACGCCGAGGGGTTCATTTGCCCGTCCCCTGTTCCAGGCCTGTTTTCTAATTTCGGGCTGACGTTTTTCTCAGTGAAACAAATGGAGTGAGTGCAGGGGAGCCCCCTCGGAGCGCGGGGCTGTCAGCGCCTCGCCCGCCTAACAAATGGCTGCTGCAGCCTCGGCGCCGGCGGAATTCCAAGTGGGATGGGGAGGCAGCAGCAGCAGCAAGGTGCTCATCAGCAAAGGTGCTTAGCCAAGCAGGAACCGCCGTGTGCATGGAAACAGAACATTCAATGCAACTCAAAACGCTGCTTAACCCCTGCAGAGGGAGTCCAGAGTGTGGGGATGTGCGGGGATGTGCTGGAATCCCTTGCCATGCCCACCTCCACAGCCCTTCCTGTCAGGTTTTGGCCTCCTGAGCGCTGGCTGGAGGTCAGGGAGTGTGGGAATCTACAAAATCAGAGGGTTTTGGGAAAGCTGCAAGATGCAGGCCTCAGAGACAGCAGAACTGTGAGCAGAGCTGAGCAGCAGCCATGAGATTGGGCAGCAGAAAAAGTATTTAAACTGTAGAAAAGCAAAAGCAAATAGAACAATGGTCTGTGTATTAATGCTTGTCTGAATAGCTCTCTAAGCTACAGAAAGTTTATCTAGCAAGATATTAAGAAGGTTAAAGCTTAATAATGGAGCTCTGTGTGTTGTGTTTTAAGGCTTACAAGTAGGTATTGTATTTGAAATAAGCAAGCATTATTTTAACCAAAAGTACAAGTGCTTATAGTGATCAGATAGAACTACTGTCAATGTGCTTTTGCTTTGTGTGATTAGTCAAGAAACTTATAAGTTCTGTGTCTGCTGCCTGGGATGTGAGCTGCTGGCACCTTCCCATTGTCATAACCATGTACTGAGACTGATGCTGAAAATAAAACATCTCGAGGCAGTTCCACAGCAGCCCCATCCCGTTCGTGTCTGTAAATAACCCCCAGCCAGCATCGAGGGAGAGCTCAGGGGGTGTCCAGCCCCGGGGACAGGGGAGGGGACAGGGGAGGGGACACTCACTGCTCGGCCACCACGTAGTGCTCGGGCAGGGGCGTGCACTGCACCCCGGCCACCTGCACGCCCTGCGCGATCTCCGAGAAGTCCAGGCCCAGGTTCACCCCACGGATGGTCACCCTGGTGCCGCCTTCCGGGGGCCCCGACACCGTCAGGATCTGCAGGGAGACAGCACAGGGTGAGGGGACACAGGGTGGTGATGGAGGCTCCCCAGGACGAGGTGAGAATCTTGACTCCATGTTTCAGAAGGCTGATTATTCTATCACATCATATAACATCGTATAATCATATCATATCATGTCATATCATATAATATCATATCATCATATCATATCATGTCATATCATATAATATCATATCATCATATCATATCATCATATCATATCATAATGATCTATTAAAACTATACTAAAAGAAATAGAGAGAAAGAATTTCATCAGAAGGCTAGAAAGGAATGAATAATGAAATCTTGTGACTTCACCAGCGAGTCCGACACAGCTGGACTGGGATTGGTCATTAATAAAAAACAATTCACAAGGAACCAATCAAAGATGCACCTGTTGGTGAGCAACCTCCAGAGCACATTCCAAGCAATAGATAATTATTGTCTACATTGCTTTTCTGAGGCTTCTCAGCTTCTCAGGAGAAAAATCCTGGCAAAAGGATTTTCATAAAATATCACAGCGACATCCCCACCGTGCCCCTTCTTCAGCCCCATCCCTGGTTTGGAACCTCTCCTGCTGCTGCCAGACCAGCCAGGGCCACCCATCATGGCTCCTCTGGGTGTCCTGGAGGAGCCCAAGGTGCTGAAATCCATCCATGCCCTGCTCCAAGAGAGGACTCCGAGGTCCCTGAGCTGGCCAAGAAGAGTGGGCAGTGCCATTCCCAAAAACCCTTGTAGGACACACCTGGCTCCTGTCTCCATCCCGAACAGGGTAAGTCACCTTCCAGAACCAGCCTGGTGCTTGGAGAACTTTGCCTTCTGCCTTGGCTGTTCCCTGAATGTTAATGTCACATTTTATTAGTGACTTGGCACCTCAAATGACTTAAAAATGTTAAAGGGTGAGGTGTGTGCTCTCAAGCTGCCTGTTTATAGCCTGCCTCAGCCATAATCATCCCTGCTTCCCTGGACTTGCATTAAGGACAATCTCCTCTTCAATTAGGAGTATAAATTTCAATAATGCATGGTCACAAAATTTGGACCCAGGACTCTCAGACAGTTATCCTGAATCTGCCACTGCTCTGTTGTTGCTCTTGGGTGAGTTTCTAATCTTCCCTGTGCTGCAGTTATTAATAAATAAACACAATCCATAATAATGCAATTTAATTAATTTAATGGATAAATCTTGTTTATGCCTCTTTGTTCCACCCTTGTCTTTGGCAAAAAAACTTGAGCTCTTCAGAACCTTTTCCTCGCTGTTTCCAGGTGGGTGGGTGGTTTTTTCCACCTCCTCAGGAGTGAGGAACGTGGCCAAACACCAGTGCCACCATCCCAGTGACCTGCCCCACAGCAGCCCTTGTGAGACACCCCTGTCCCCATCACTCCTGTGCTTCCCAGTTCCCCAAAGCATCTCCAAAAAGACACCCAAGGTCTTCAAGAATGAATCCCACCATCCCCACTAAACCAGCAGCCACAACCACTTGGTTTTTGAGCACTGCCAGGGTGACTCCAGCCCTTCCCTGGGCATTCTGCCCCATTTTTGGCTGAGGTTATTCCAGCTCCATGCACCCACCAAGCCACCCCTCCTTCCTCCACATCCTTTAATTCCCACCTCCCTCTCCCCCCAGTGCCTGCTGGAGGTTTTTAATTTATTCACCACGCAGTGCCTGTTGTGCTGCTGTTCCCTGTAACTCACACCATGGCCTGTCTTGTACCATTTAGCTCTGGGAAGCTCGACGTGCTCATAAACCCACTACAAAACCAGGCTGGATTGTGTTACACCGAGTCCTGGAGGCCTGGTGGTGTTTACATCACTGCTGGGGAATCACCTGAACTTGGCTGACAGTTACAACTGTCCTCTGCAGCTCTGGATGATGTTAAAATGCATTTACTGGGGCACTTACTCCGCTGTCTCGTTGTCTCATCACTGCTCAAAGAAAAGAAGTCACTGCTTGCCATTTCCTGAGCTGAGCAGAAGCAGCAGGGCTGAGAGGCCTCCCTGAACAAAGCCCAGCTGATGCTGTATTTTAAAAATGTCCTGACCTGGAAAATCCCCAATATGGAGCTCCACTTGACCTAGATTTTAGTGGCCACTAATTGAACAGTTTTGAAGTAACTGTGCCATAAAGCAGCCCCAGGGTTAGAACAGATGCATTCAATTAATTACAGCTGGAGAGATTCAGTCAAAATCGCAGAAAGAAGATAAGTCTTAAAGGTCCCGGTGCACCCAGAGCTGGGCACCATCCTGGGCTTCTCATTGGGGTGAGCATGAGGCACCTCCAGCACAGCCAGCCCTGGTCTGCCTTAATCCCAGCTGGGAGCTGCAGGGCTGCCAGTCCAGATTTCTGATCTGAGACAGACAGGATTAGCAAGAAATATTCCCCAATTTCAAGAAAATCACTTCACCAGACTGGCTTTTCACTTAGAGCTCTGTGGAGGATGAAAAGGAGCTGCAAAGGACAGTGAGAAAGAACAAGGCCATTCCAGGAACTGGACCTTTGCTGTTTAGGAACCTGCACCTCTGCTGGAAGTTTTTTCAGCTTGTTTGCTAAACTGAAGCAGCTTGAAAGTCACTGAGATCTGAGCGGGGTGTGGGAGGCAGAATTACCCTGAGCAGGTCACCTGTCCTCACTGCAGAGACAAATCCCAGCCCAGCCCCTGCCATGATGCTGGACAGGACCAGGTGTGCAGCCCTGTGTTAGTGATAAAATGGGCTGGGCACAGGGATGAGGGGGTGGCAGGAGCTCAGTCACCCCCACACCCTGCCCTTGGTCAGGGAAGGGCTGTAGGTGCTCCAGAGCACTTCTCTTATTGCTGCTTTTTACCTGGAAACAAGGTGGGGACCCCCAAGGCTGGAACCCAAGGGACTCCCAAGGCTGGAGTCCAAGGGACCCCAAAGTTGGGATCCAAGGGACCCCCCAGGTTTGGAATCCAAGGAACTCTCAAGGTTGGAACCCAAGGGATCCCCCAGGTTGGGATCCAAGGGATCCCCAAGGTTGGAACCCAAGGGATCCCCAAGGTTGGAACCCAAGGGATCCCCCAGGTTGGGATCCAAGGGATCCCCAAGGTTGGAACCCAAGGGATTCCACAGGTTGGGATCCAAGGATCCCAGGGACCCAGGAGCCCCAGCCCAGTGCCAGAACCTTCCCCTCACAGCCTGCAGGGGACACAGCTCCAGCAATGAGGATAAATGTTCTCAGTGTCATGTCTTGCTGCTCGAATCTTTCAGCATTTCTGACATGAAGCAACATTTTGCCTGCAGAAGAAGTCAGAGAGGAGCTGGGGAGAGCTGGAGCTGCCGGGGCTTTCACTGAGGAGCTGCAGGGAAGGCACAGCCTGCACAGTGAGCCCTTGGCATCTGCTGGGGTGCACAGAGACCCCAATCAACGGCACAGCCTCTGCCCCCTCCCCAAACCCATCCACCTCCATCCTCTTTGTGCTTTTCTGCTGCTGCTCCGAGCCCTGGATCCCAGCTGATGAGCCCAGCGGGGAGGCAGCACATGAGCATTGTCATCCCGGCATGATCCCTCCTTGTCTCTGCCTCAGCTGATGGCACATTCAGAGCCTAATTGTTATCTCAGCAGAGCAACTCCATTATTCAGCCTGACACTGCCCCCCCTTCAGCTGTTTGTTGCGCTGATGTTATATTAATGAGGCCTGCAAATAAATGAATAGGAGATCAGAGCGCCGCTTGTTCGGCAGAAAACTGATTTTTATTTATTTATCGCTAAGGCCACGGGCCGGGTGGAAGTTTGAAGCTGCTGAGGGGACATTGCTGGGGAGGGCTGGACCTCTCACTCAGTGAGGGGACTGCAAATACCCCACTGCTCATTTACTTTTAGAACTATTAAGACACAATCTCCTTATTTATGCATCCCCCGAAGGCGCTGGCGCCTGGGTGCCAGGCCCTTGACCTCAGCCTTGTCACAAAGAGTGAACCTGGCCAGATGAAGCAAAGGGAGTGGAAACCAGCCCATATTAAAGGCTCTTTTACTCTGGTAATCCAGGCTGCAATGTGAGCTCCAGTATGAGAGCAAACCCTGCTCCCCAGTCCTGTCACTGTTGGTGCCCAGGGGATGGGGGACGTGGCACCAGTGCCAGCCTGGACCTGCCAGGGCAGGGTGTCCTCCCAGCTGTACAGCTCTGCAGCACTGGGCATGGCAAAATGTACCCAAAATCCTGAGAAAACTCAGACATTGGGAAAGGACCCAGCAGCATCAAACACTGGGAAGGTCTCCTGGTCTCCTCCACAGTCTCAATCTGAGGGCTCAGACACAGACCTGGGGATGGAGTCAAGAAATCTGTAACAGCAGAGCTCTGCTCTTTTCTGCTTGGACAGAGCCCAAAAGTATTGCTTTCAAGTTGGACAGTGATAAAACACTTGGTGGCAGTGCCCTGCCTGCAGCCAGCTGCCAGAGCCAGCCTGGCACTGCTCACATTCGAGTCACTTGGTGGCTGCAGCACAGTGCTTTCCCCTTCTCTGCCCAGCTCAAGGAGGGCAGATAAATAATTCCAAGATTTCTTTGACTTGACGACTTTCTGCATGGTTTATGGGGGAGCAAATCTCAGCAGAGGCTGTTTTGCTTCTTGTAGCATAACCTTGTGCAGCAGAACAGCACTTGGGCAAGAGAAATTTGGGTTCTGCCCAGTGGCAGGGCAAGGGGAAGAACCAGGGGAGCCTTTAAGGATTATTTTATCTCTTGGTAGCACAGCTGAGACTTGGAAAACAAAAAGAACAACCAAGCAGGGAAAGGACAGGCTTCCAACCCTTTTTAGTGCTTTCCCATCCCTGCACAACCAACCACCAGCTCCACTCTGCCCTGTACAAAACAAGAGAAATCCTGCACAAGAGAAACACCTGCCCAGCAAAGGTGTACCACTGCTGGCAGAAGGCCTAAGGCAGAAATACCAAAATACCAAAACCAAATCTGGTAATGTCCCTGAAGATGGATGGACCCTCCTCAGCAACATCATCCTCCTGCCAGCCCCACCCTACCCACATACAGCAGCAGCCTCTGTGCTTCCTCCTCTCCTCCATAAAAGGAGGTTGATGCCTCCCTCCCATGGGATCTGAGCCAGTTTAGTTAAACCAGTGCAAAAACTAATTTAATTTAAGAGGAGACTTCCACACTCACTTGGGTTTTGATCCAGCTGGCAGATTTTGGGTGCTGAGCAGCACTGCCAGCAGCATTGGTGTAGCAGACAACTCTGATCCTGCTGTGTTACACCTTTTGCAGTGTGGATACACACCCAGGGCAAGGGAGGTGTTTTTGGGGGATTTAATTAACTGAGAAACCCAAACCTTCCTTGGTTCCCACCTGACAGGAGTGTCACTCCTCATAGCAGCGCTAACAGAGCGAGTGCAGTTTCACTGCTGAAAATGCTCCTGGGACACATTTTGCATCCCTCAGTGGGCTGAACAGAAATATCAGAACCACCAACTCCAGACTAATTAGCTCCCTGGTTTAATTAGCATTCCCGCCGCAGTCCGTGGCGGTCACCGCAGCGTGGGTGAGGCGGAGGCTGCACATTAAAACCATCCCAGAAAGTTCTGGAGTGTTTTACCCACATTTCTCAGGGCTGGGTGGATTTTGGGGCAGCACAGGGGGAGTGTGGCAATCACACAGAGACACAGCATTTCCAAGGATTTTCCTGGGGAAGGCTGTGAGAAAGCTCAGAGAGAATTAAAGCAATTCTTACCTTCATTTGCTGCGCCCATTGTCGTGTACGTGTGGAATGTGTTATGGAGATTGTTTACCAAGGGCTGATTTGTTAATTGGACTCAGGTGGTGATGTTTGGATTCACTGACCAATTGGATCCACCTGTGTGTTGGACTGGCTGGCGAGGGTGATGGGTTTTTCTGGGTAGCAGTACAGTATAGTGTGCAATAGTTTATAGTACAGTAGTCTCAAGCTCCATCAGGGAAGGTACAGGCTGGATATTAGGAAGAAATTTTTCACTAAAAGAACAATAAAGTACTGGGATGCTCTTCCCAGGGAGGTGGTAGAATCACCATCTCTGGATGTGTTTAAAAAAAGACTGGGCATGGCACTTGGTGCTGTAGTCTAGTTGAGGTGTTAGGGCATAGGTTGGACTCAATGATCTTAGAGGGCTCTTCCAACCTCAATATTCTGTGATTCTGTGTAGTATAATATAGTGTAGTGCAGTAGTATAATACAGTGTATAGTACAGTAGTAAAATATGAGTATTGTAGTAAAATATGGTGTATAGTATAGTAGTATAATATAGTGTAATGTAGTAGTATAATATAGTGTAATGTAGTAGTATAATATAATGTAGTGCAGTAGTATAATATGTGTTTACATAGAGTATTGTATGATATATAGTATATATCCATCATCCAATATAGATAGATAGATACATAAATATATCTATACATTTAAATCTATATATTTAGTATATCTATATCTATCTATATATCTAGTATACATCTATAGTATCTATATATCTATCTAGATATATACTATATATATTTAAAGTATGTATCTATCTAGATATATACTATCTAGATATATAGTATATATGTACTATATATCTAGAGTATATATACTATATATCTGTATAGCATATATCTATATAAATATATAGTATATATATACTATATATCTAGAGTATATATACTATATAATATACTATATATCTGTATAGCATATATCTATATACATATATAGTATATATATACTATATATCTAGAGTATATATACTATATATCTGTATAGCATATATCTATATAGATATATAGTATACATATACCATATATCTAGAGTATATATACTATATATCTGTATAGCATATCTCTATATAGATATATAGTATACATATACCATATATCTAGAGTATATATACTATATATCCATATAGATATATAGTATATATATACAATGCTTAGTACCCTATGCTAGAATAAAGCATTTAATCATCCTTCTGCAATCATGGAGTCAATGCAATCATCCCCATCCAGGGCCTCGCTGGCAGCAGGGAGGAGGGGCCGGGGCCGGGCTCACCTCGGTGATGCGCGGGTTGGAGCACTTGACGTTGTGTCCGGCCCAGTGCAGCCAGGGCAGGGCGCCGGGGGAGCTGCAGTGGGGCCGCAGCGTGCAGCGCCCCTCGCCGCTGCACCAGCCGCACGCGAACCGCGGCTCGGCCTTGAGGCACAGCCCGCAGCTCTCGCGCTGCGCCGCGCACTTGTACAGGTGCACTGCGGGACAGGAACGGGGGTCAGCCCGGGAGGGGCTGCTGGGGGTGCACATGGGGCGGGGGGATTCACTCGGGGTATAGCTGGGGCTGGGGTTTCACTCGGGATATAGCTGGGGCTGGGGGATTCACTCGGGGTGCAGCTGGGGCTGGGGGATTCACTCGGGTATAGCTGGGGCTGGGGATTCACTCGGGGTGCAGCTGGGGCTGGGGATTCACTCGGGGTATAGCTGGGGCTGGGGGTTCACTTGGGGTACAGTTGGGATTGGGGAATTCCCTTGGGGTGCAGCTGGAATTGGGGGATTCACTTAGGACACAGCTGGAATTGGGAGATTCCCTTGAGTTGCAGTTGGGATTGGGGGATTCCCTCAGGGTGCAGCTGGGATTGGGGGATTCACTTGGGACACAGCTGGAATTGGGAGATTCCCTTGGGGTGCAGCTGGGATTGGGAGATTCCCTTGGGACATGGCTGGGATTGGGGGATTCCCTCAGGATACAGCTGGGATATACCCTTGGGGTACAGATGGGATTGAGGGATTTCCATGGGACACAGTTGGGATGGACAGATTCAATCGGGACTGAGGGATTCCCTTGGGGTGCAGCTGGGATTGGGGTATTCCCTCAGGATACAGCTGGGATTGGGGAATTCACCTGGGATACAGGTGGGATATACCCTTGGGGTATAGCTGGGATTGAGGGACTTCCAAGGGACACCACTGGGATGTCCAATTCAAGCAGACTTTACCTTTCACGTTCTCCGGGTTGTCAATGACGAAGTTCCCGTTCCAAACCACGGCAAAGTCCACTGCCAGGTTGCTGATGTCCATCCCATCATAGAGGTACTGCAGGGTAAGATCCAGAGTGAAATGCTTGGGGAGACAGTGCTCCCAGACAAAGAGGGATTTTTGAGAGAAACCATCTTTATCCTGTGCTTAAAAACATCTGCTGGTGCCTCAGACACCACATTTTTACACTTCATCTCCAGGGTTCTGCTTTGAGTCCCTTCTCCTCATCAGGAGGAGATAATTAAATCAGATCTAGTCCTTGTGAGATGTAACAGATTAATTATTCCTCTTGCAGTGGTTGCTCTCATCACTCAGTCTCTGGCTTACCAACACAGCCCCTCCAGTTAACCAGACTGGGACTGGAGCTGCCTTCAGGCTGCTTCTTGCCCAGTTTGTGACTGGGAGCTCCAGAACCCCACTGCAGAGCTTTGCAGGTGGAACAGGAAACAGCTGAGCAAAAATAGATGGTGCAGAGCCCCAGCTACTGCCTCAGCCTGCTCCAGGATAGCACTGGCCTGAGTTATTCCCCTTTTCATGACATCCTGGGGGCTGTGGCTGAGTGAGGCTGGATGCTGCAGCTGAATTCCCAGTGAATGCTGAAATTCCCATTATCACACCCAGCACTGGCCAGGCCCCACTCTGGAGCTCTCTTTAGGTCAACCAAGAGCTGCTAAAAAGATTTCAGGAGGTGAGTGAGCATTGCCATCCTCTCTGGGAGGAGGGAGTGGTGATTAAAGCAGGGCAGAGTGCTCTGCCTGTCCCTGGGCAGCAGCTGTGCAGTTTTAACTCATGTTTGACTGTACTGGGTTTTTCTAACCTGGTGTGGAACAAGAAACTGTGAGTCCAGAATGGCCCTCACATCCTCCCCCTACCACTCCCTATCAGCCCAACAGCAATAAAAGTGCTTCTCTAATGCTTATAAATCACTCTGGATAGGAAAAGTACTATATACTATTAATACATTTATTATCCACCAAGCTGCAAGGCCCAAAGACGGCCAGTGATGTATAAATATCCAGTAAAACTTTTAAAAATTCAAAACTTCATTAACAATTTAAGACCATCTGCACTGAATATTCAAGTGGACCCTGTTGTGCTGCCTAAAACAAACTGACTGTGCCCTTTTTGCCCAGGGCCCTTTCTGAGCACATGGTGAGCAGAGGAAGGGCCACGCTTGTCCCTGCTCGTGAAGGGACACAGCAGAACCCAAATTCGGGCTGTGGATCAGGGTGGGGGTGCCTGCATGTGCCATTTGTGTTTTGGCATCCCAGGGTGCCCAGCAGGGTGAATTTGGGGTGCCCATGGCGAGGCTGAGCTCTGTCTTGTGGAGGGGATAATCCTGCCCTGCTCCAGGGCAGCATCACTGGGTGATTCCCCTCTCCAGGGCAGCATCACACAGCCATTCCCCTCTCCTGAGCAGCATCACCCAGTGATTTCCCTTTCCAGCCCCACTCCTGGGCAGCATCCCCCGGTGATTCCCCTCTCCAGGGCAACATCATCCAGTGATTCCCCTCTCCAGCCCCATTCTTGTGCAGCATCCCCTGGTGATTCCCCTCTCCAGGGCAGCATCCCCTGATGATTCCCCTCTCCAGCCCCGTTCCAGGGCAGCATCCCTCGGTGATTCCCCTCTCCATCCGGTGATTCCCCTCTCCACCCGGTGATTCCCCTCTCCACCCGGTGATTCCCCTCTCCAGCCCCGCTCTCTCTCTCCCCCATCACTTTCCCTCTCCCCCTCCTTCCCTGCTCTCCAGCACCGCTCTATTCATGCAGCCACCGTGACCTGGGATTTGACAGCTCCCCGATACGGGGTCTGTGATTCTCCTTATCTCCCCGTGTGTGAATTAGCCTGCCTCAACACCTCCTGCATTCCCTCCTCCTCCTCCCCTTCCCTGGCTGACCTCCCACCGGCAGCCAGGGCACTCCAGATCCAGCATCTCCTCCCCGCCTGGCATTCAGGATTTCAGAGATTTCCCCTCCCCGGGCGCTGCCAGCCCTGCCCGTGCTGCTCTCACCCACCGAGCTGTTCTGGCACTGCACGCTGGAGCTGTTGAAGCGCAGGGCGGGCACCCTGTGCACGATGCCCTGGATGCTGAGCACGCACTCGTAGCCCCTCTGGCCCGACTGGGGCTGTGGAAGGTTCCGGGCCTTCAGCGTGATGGGCTTCACCTCTCCCACCGGGATCAGGATCTCCTCCGTGGGGAACAGCTGGGGGCAGTCCTGGGAGGCAACGGGAGAAGGTGGGAGGTCATGGATGGATGGGCTGGTGATGCTTCAGCATTTTAGCTTTTCTATTTTTTCTATTTTTATTTTTTCTATTTTTATGGTTTTAATATTTTATATTTTTATATATCTTATATTCTTATATGTTTCTATTTTCTATTTTTAATATTTTCTATTTTTATATATTTTTATATTTTTCTTGTATTGTTATATAATTGCAATTCTGCAAATCCTGCAAAATTTGGACTATATAACTCCAAACTCCATACTTATATTTTTTATATTTTTCATATATATATATTTATTTATATAATTGTAATCCTGCAATATTTGGAGTGTATAACTCCGAACTCCATACTTACATTTTTTATATTTTTCATATATATATATATATATATATATATATATAAAAAAAATAAAAAATTGTAATCCTGCAATATTTGGAGTGTATAACTCCAAACTCCATACTTACATTTTTATATTTTTCTTACATAATTTTTATATATAATTGTAATTCTGCAAAATTTGGAGTGTATAACTCCAAACTCCATACACAGTGTGAGTTTGGAGTTATATATATATAATATATATATATATATAGTTATATATATAATGCTGCTCTCCCATTTTGGTCAGAAAATTCCTCTCCAGGCCTGGCAATCAAGGACACCTCAGTGTCTCATGCCCCCAGAGATGTGAACAAATCCATGACACCTTCCCTTCCAAAGCATCTGTGACTCTGTGAAACACCACTGCACAGATATCCAGTTCACCCGAGCACAGACAGAATGTCTGAATGAAACCACAAAAAATGACTTATCAGCTGCTGGTAACTGTGTGACATCCCTCCCGTGAGATCTCAACATCCCAAACATTATCTCTGCACAACACACTGGGAAATACAATTTCTCTCCAATTTCTACAGCAGGAACTGCAGCACCTCTGACCATGGGCTGTATTTACATTCTGCTCAGCTCTAATTTGCTTTGATCTAATGGAACAAGGAACCTAAGTACCTGTAAGCACCTGACACTGAATGATTAATCCCCAGCTAAAGCCGGAGTTTAGAACAAACACGTCTGTCTCCATTCCTTCTGCCAAACCCCAGAGTGGCAGCCCAAGCCCCTCCAGCCTGGGGATGAAAGGAAATGGTGCTGATGGCAGTGCCAGGATCCCGTGCCCAGGGGGAAAATCCCCCTCCCCAAGGCCGGCAGCTCCCAGCAGGGCCAGGGGAAGTGTTTCACCATGGCTCAAGCCAGCTGTAAATGAGAAACAGATGCTCTGCTCTGGAGCAGCCACTCACTTAAACTGCAGCCTCATAAACCTTTTTAGTGGCACTTTTCCGTATATATATTTTATTTTATTCCTAACAGGGACTTTCACGGATTAACAGCCAAGAGTGATTTCAAACTCCTTCAGCTGTGCTGGGGAGGGAAGGGAGGCCCTTTCCTGCAGAGCACAGGGTTCACAGGCTGGAAGGGAATGGCATTCCCTGCTTCCCACTGATCCTGGTAGCCCCAGCTCACCACCAGCAAACTCCCTGGATCCACAGCATTTTCCATCCAGCTCTGCACATTCCTTCCTTTCCTGAAGCACCACTCACCTGTGCCACCTTCCACTCAACACCTGCCTGCTTTAAGGGTTTGATTTCACCCCAAAGTCCCATCGAGCTCCAGCAGAAAGGGGCCAAGCCCCGAGGGCTGGAAGGAAAAGCAACCCAGAGCTGCTGAATCCTTTACCCCATTACAACTGAAAACAAAAAATCTCCACTTGCATCACCGGTGGGAGAACTTCAGTGAACAGTCCTGAAAATAATGAATATGTTATGGACCATTATCCCTCCTGGCCAGCTCAGTCCGTGAGGAGACTGCTAAGGAAAGGCTCCTTCCTTCCCAGGCACCACAGGAGGGGACTCCATCCCACATCTGCTCCCTGCTGCTGAAAATGCTGGCAGCAAAAACCGCTCTGCCATCATTAGAGACGAGCAGGGCAAAATGGATTTATTTTTTTTCCGTTCCTTTGGTTGCACTGGAAGGAAAATGTCACATTGGGGTTGTGGGGAAAGCGAGGCAGGCGCAGCCCGAGCAGCCCGTCCGTGCTGGCTGACAGCTGCAGTGATCACACTAACAAGGGATCCACACTTGGGGCTGCAGGATCTGTGGGAGGATGCCAGACTCCAGCAAAGCCAGGATGCTCGTGGGCAGCCCCGCTGCTGCAGGCAGTGACTGCTGAATTTCTGAGCTGAGCAAGAGGAGCTGCTGGGGCTGGGCAGGGCTCGGGTCAGCTCGGACCCTGCACGTCCTGCACAGCCCCTGGGAGCACTTCCAGCCCCAGGGAAAGCTCAGCGTTCAGGGCTTTTCTTTTTCCAATTTGTTTTTTAAATTGCTGTCTCAGTGATGTGCACCCATGGCCCTGCACAGCCACGTCCCTGTACCCCAAATCCCTGAAAACTCATGTCTCTGCACCCAAATCCTTGCACAGCCACATCCCTGTACCCCAAATCCCTGCACAGCCATGTATCTGCACCTCAAATACCTAAAACCCCATGTCCCTGTACCCAAATCCTGCACAGCCAAATCCCTGCACCCCAAATTCCTGAAAACCTACATCCCTGCACCCCAAATCTTGCACAGCCACATCCCTGCACCCCAAATCCCTAAAAACCCAATTCCCTGCACCCAAATCCCTGCAGGGTCACATCCATGCACCCTAAATCCCTGAAAACACATGCCCCTGCACCTGAATCCCTGAACAACCACATCCCCACACCCCAAATTCTGTACAGCCACATCCCTGCACCCCAAATCCCTAAAAACCCAATTCCCTGCACCCCAAATCCCTGCACAGCCATGTCCCTGCACCCCAAATCCTGCACAGCCACATCCCTGTGACCGACCCAAATCCTTTCAATACCAAATCCCTGCACAGCCACATCTGCACTCCCCCAGCCCTGCACACACAGCCCTTCCACAGTCCCTGTGTGGTTTGTCCCTCCAGCACCTCTCCCAGCTGCTCCCTGCTGGAACAGCCACTGTTCAGGTAAATGATTTAGTCAGGGTTGATCATCAGCAATGATTTTGTCAGGGCTTTATTTATCATCAGTTGGGCAGTGCCTCTGTCCATGCTGATCCCCTCGACAGGAATTTCCCAGTGCCCTGGGAAGGGTTGGCAGCACCAGTGCTGGGCTGGGCTCTGTGGCTCTGGCCAAGGTCCCTCCTCGTGCCCCTGCTGTGCCAGGCTCAGCCCGGGTGCCCCATCCTGGTTCCCTCCCCAGGAAGAGCCAGAACCACCCAGAAAACAGCGAATCGAGGCGGTGGAACACACAGCTTGTTCCATAATCAGTTTACTTTGTTTTTTAATTCATGAGAGGTAAATCCTGCAGCGAGTTAGAAAGGCCATTATTGCCTCCTCTCTCTAAACAAACAGGCAGAATCCTCTCATTATCCTCCTTGACTTCCCCGAGCCAGAATAAACACGGATCAGATCTGCTGGAGGAAGACAAGGCTCGGGTGCCTGAGTGGCACAGACTCTCGGGGAATATTCTGCCTGTGAAGTATCAGCACACACAATTTACAAAGACATTTTATGCTTCTCCAACACTTTTTAGCCTCAAAGACTCCAAGGTCTATAAATACCTTAAAGACCCACGTTCTGCAGCTGTCTCTGGAGCAGAACAGAGCACCCATGGTTATTATTTGTGTTTAACCGAGCAGTTTTAGTAGGTCAAACCTCCTTGCTCTTATTTAGAAAAAAAAATTGCCTAGAAATGGCAGGCAATTCTTCTGACTACAGGATTTAGCCCAAATGGCAGAAAATAGACTGTTTCTGCACTTTTCATCTTCAAAAAACCCCCGCAAACTCTCCACAAATGTTAACTTGCCGCACGTTATTTTAAAGTTATAAACATAACCCAATCTGGCACGTGAATGTAAACCCCTGGTTCACAGTTGTGTTCCCAATGATATAAATTACAGTCCCTGTCACTCATGGAAACGCATTATCCTTCATTTATGCCACTGGAAGGGAGAGCAGCCTCTGTTCCTTGGAAACCAGACAGGAAAGGGAGGCAGCTGGAGCCCAGCCTGGCCAATTCCTAACCCACACCACCAGCCCTGAGCTCTAACCTGGGTCTTCCCCATCACTTTGGGAAGCAGGGGGATGTTCAGGACCTTTCCCTCCTGTGAACAGCCCTTTGTGTGCCAGGGCTGGGCCAGGAGCAGCTCCCTGGCACAGGCTACAGGCAGGGACATCTCCCTCTGCTCCTGCATCCCTTCCCCTCCTGCCTCCCTCCCTCTGAACGCCAAACATCCACAGCAGGATGATAAAAGCATTGCCACGGCTCAGAGCTGAGGGAATTTTGCTGAAACCGGGCTTTTTGCTCCTATTTCAGGCAAAGGCATCTCCCCAAAGTCAGGTGTGACCCTGCAAAGTCATTGGCTGCCTTTGGTGGCCTGAGCTGTGGCTCTGAGTCACCTCCAGCACATCTCGGCCCTGCTGGGATGGGGATTGGCAGGACGGCTCTGCAGGGCTCATTTCGTTTGGTTTTGTTTCCTTCCAGGCACATCAAGCACCCAAGGGCACAGCCAGGGGCAAGGGCGTTGCCATAAAATCAGTGGGAATTCAAAGGAGCCCCAAGGGCACTGAAATCCCCGAATCTGGAGCTCTCTGTCCCCAGATCAGCGTCCCCCTGTGGAAATGGCATTTTCAGCACACACTGGACATCAAAGAGGGCCGGGCTCTCACATCCTGGGGAGCTAAGAGGATTTATTTGGTTCTAGCTCTCCTCTGGGATGGGGTGTGAGGATGTTTATGAATCCACATCCCTCCTCATTTAGAGAGAGACACCATAAAACCTCTCACACACACAAGCCAAACCACATCAGGCACATTAAAATGGCATCATTGGCTTGATCTGGGGTTTTGTAAAGTGGGACAATCAGTGCTCCACACCCAGGAGAATCTCTTGGAGAAATCCTGATTTAGTGGGGGCAAGGTCTGAGCAGGCACCTTCAGCTGACAGTGAAGACTCTGACCAGGAAAAGGATGGGAAAATAATTGCTTCTCTACTAATTAACTCCTTAAAGAACTGGCTACTGTGAAAGGGAGACCTCAGAGGAGCTGGGTTCACCCATCTCAGAAATTCCCAGGAGAGGGAGAACATCAGGAGCAGCCAGCCCTGTCCTGCAGGATCATCTGCTGCATTGGCTGTGAAATATCTGCATTCACTGACCAGTGACCCCAAACCACAGCTCCACTGTTCCTAAAGCAGCCACACACCTTTGGGGCTCCCTCTGCACCCACACATCTGCCCCTGAGCTCTGCCCTGGGATCTGAGCACACAATTCCTGTTGGCAGGGCAGGTGGAGGGGTGGGAAAGGCTCCCTGGGCTCTATTTCCAGGGCAGGCAGGGCAGAGGGGCAGCACTCAGCTCGGGCAGGGGGGGCAGAGGCTTGCAAAGAGCACGAGCACAGCCCATGGAAAGGGAATTTCTCTCCCCCATCTCCTCCTGAAGTGGCTGAGGCTTCCAGCCCTTGTTCCTCCTCCAGACAGACAACTCCTGGGAGCATCAAAGGGAGCTCGTCACACATCCAATCCCACTGGGATGCCAGCTCTGATGGGCCAGGAGTAAAAGGGAATATTCAAGATATTTTCCCTTAAATTAAAGATAAAGATGCGAGCGATGTGCAGGCCCGTGTGAACACGTGTGTAAACCTTACGTAAGGAGAGGCACAGGGGACTGAAAGTAGGGCACAGGCACGGAGATCCCCACTCCAAACACCACTGGCTCTGCTGGGGAGGCAGCCAGGGGAAGCACAAACAATTTCCTAATACATCAGGCCGTGACACAATGAGAACATTGTGATCTGAATGGGTTTAGGAGAGGAAACTCTCCATGAGGCATTTGCTTATTTGTGTGTTGGTGAAGAGCCCATAGCAAAGGCATTATCACCAGGCTGTGTGTGAAGGGGAATTCATTGCTCTTAAATGAGCAAACACATTTGTTTGGGGTGGTTTTGCCTGTGCTCAGAGGTCTGGGGAAGAAATGATGGAGATCACTTGCATCATTATCATCAGCCCTTATCAAAACGAATCACCAGGAAGATGTGAGGTGTCCCAAATCACCAGGAAATCACCAGGAAGGTGTGGGGTGTCCCAAAACATCCCTGGTAAGAAATCCTCTGCAAGATGAAGATGACAGAGGAAGTTCTTTGGACACAGCCCTGTGATCCCAGCAGGAACTTCCAGGGATTCCAACTGCTCCTCTCTCCCTCTGTGAGACCTCAGGCAAGCCCTGGGTGCTCCCAGGAGGAAAACAGAGATGATGGGATTGTCCCCAGGCAGGGACTTGTCAGACACCCTGAGATCCTGGGGCTGGGGACCCAGAGAAGGGAGAGCCCCACCTGTGCAGCTGGGAGGAGAACAGGGATGCTTGGGGTGTGAAGGAGAACAGGGATGGTTGGAGAGAAAAGGAGAACAGGGATGGTTGGGGTGTGGAGGAGAACAGGGATGGTTGGGGTGTGGAGGAGAACAGGGATGGTTGGAGAGTGGAGGAGAACAGGGATGGTTGGAGAGAGAAGGAGAACAGGGATGTTTGGAGAGAGAAGGAGAACAGGGATGGTTGGAGAGAGAAGGAGAACAGGGATGGTTGGAGAGAGAAGGAGAACAGGGATGTTTGGGGTGTGGAGGAGAACAGGGATGGTTGGAGAGAGAAGGAGAACAGGGATGTTTGGAGAGAAAAGGAGAACAGGGATGTTTGGGGTGTGGAGGAGAACAGGGATGGTTGGGGTGTGGAGGAAACAGGGATGTTTGGAGAGAGAAGGAGAACAGGGATGGTTGGGGTGTGGAGGAGACCAGGGATGGTTGGGGTGTGGAGGAGAACCCACCCATCACTCAAGAGGAGAGGTGAAGGGTTTTGCCTTCTCTAGATATGGTGAAAGGAAGTTTCCTGACTTTGAAAGATGGAGAAAGGGTTTGCTTTGCTCCTGGGGTGGAAGTTTCTCCCTGGGCACCCGTTCCCATGCCAGGCACGCTGCCCATCCTTGGGTTTGCAGCTCCCACCAGGTCCTTGCACAGCTCAGAAATGACTCTGCCCCTTACCCCTGGATCTCCTGGCAGCCAGGCAGACACAGGGGTGGAGTTTACTCCCAGTTTAGCAGCAACCTGGCTAAACCTTCAGTCAGTCCTTCTGACAGCTCAGTGTTTACAGCACTGTCTGATCTCTGCTGTTTTCTCCATCTCCATCACTCACTGACAAGGATTTGTCTGGACACTGGTATGCCTTCCTCTCCTCTCTTTTTCTCTTATTTGTAGATGTCCTCACTGCTGCCTCTCCCACTTCCCAGCACCCTCAGGATTTCCAGAGCATCTTTTAAACCGTTTTTCCCCTGCAGCTTTAGGAGCTGCACTCATTTCAGGTGCTACAAAGCTGTTTGTAGGAGCAGTGAGGGCAAAGAGCAGGACCCTGCTGCACCAGGACCCGTGAGGATGAGGCAGGCAGGGGATCAGACAAGGAGGGCAGAAACCCCAGAGCAAGGGCTCCTTGCAGTGGTAAATCAAATTTGTGCTAACAAACCCCTTTCCTCCACGGACCCCTGCCCTGGGACACTCAGGAGAGCTGGCAGGGCCATTCACAGCCTGTGCCTTTCCAAGTGTTAAAAGCATTTTTGGATGGGAGCCCCACACCTTTTATGAGCTGCTAAGAGAGATGGCTCCGGGTCCACGGTGCTGGAACCCAAACCAGCTCCCTTTTCCAAAACCTGGGGCCGTGCTCTTTGGTAATTCCTTCATCAGCCACAGTCAGGCCCTGCCATAAATCCCAACAGGAGGCACTGCCCAGCCCAGCCAGAGCTGCTGCTCTGAGAGAGCAAAGCAGAGCTGCTGGAAGTGCTGGAGTGTCAGGGACCCCTGGGGGAAAGCACTACAGCAATTACTGTAATTAATGAACCTGGGCATTCCCACACAGCAGGGAGGCTCAGGTCAGGAGCAGCACTTCAGTGACACCAGCACTGCCCTGCTCTAAAGCTGCTCTGCACTTTTGGGCACCACACAGACCCACAAACCTCACATCAACAGGGTTGTGGTGCTTGTGGCAGGGAAAAGCAGAGGACAGAGGGAGGAATCCCAATGTGGTACTGTTGCAGACATCTTTTATGGAAAATCCTTTCCTTGGGATTTTCCCTCCTGAGAAGCTGAGAGGCCTCAGGAACAAAATGTAAGCAATGGTTATCTGTGCTGTGGGATGCAACAGCTGCATCTGGGATTGGCTCATGTGGTTGTTATTAATTAATGGCCAATCATAGTCCAGCTGTCTCGAACAGAGAGTCTACGAAAGAGAAAATCCTTTCTTCTATTCCTTTAGTATAGTTTTAATGTAATATATATAATAAACAATAAATCAGCCTTCTGAACCATGGAGTCAGACCCTTGTGTCTCCCCTCACCCTCAGACCCCTTTGAACAGCACCCCCTGGTACCTCAGAGACGTTGATCCTCCCCTCCTGGAAGGAGCAGGTGGTGGGGTCGTGGGTGCACAGGTTCCTGTACTTGCACCAGTGGCAGCGGAAGGCACTGTTCACACAGGACAGGCACCTGGGGGAGAGGGGGGTAAGCACAGCCTCAGCACCTCCACAGGGCTGCAGCCTTGCCAGAAATTCAGCCTTCCTGGGAAAAGAATTCCTTTGGTGGGGGTGGTTCTGATAGAGCACAAAACAAGAAATGGGTTTGGAAATCCACACACGCTCCAAAGACAGACCCGGGGCTGCCTCACAGTTTATCCCAGAGCAAAATGCAAGCTGGGATTTACTGCACATCCTTGGATTGGTGTAAAATAGAGCAGGGCACTGCACAGGCACCAGGCTGGGCTTTAGCTCCTAGGAAAGAAGGCAAGCCTGGCAAAAATGGGATCAGTTGTTCTGCAAGTCAGGAATGCTTCAAGGCAACAGCAATGCTCCTGCCTGGCCTTGCAGTGCAGGGGGGGCAGCACGTGCTTTTGATTCATGTTGGGGAAAAAAATAAATAACTGCTTATGAAATGTTTTTGAAAGAACACAGACCCTTTCAGCCCCAGGGGACCCAGCTGCCAGCAGAGTGGCCGGGTGGGTTTTGTTCCCCTCTCACAGGCAGGCAGGAGCTGTGACAGCTGCTAACCCTGGCAGGTGCCACCTCCTCCATCTCGGAGGCCACCCCTGGTGCCATGTGGCAGCTCTTGGTGGCACAAGGATCAGCTGTGCCCGTGGATCCAGGCCATGCCATGCCTGTGGCTGCAGGCACCGGGGCTGCCTGCAGAGGGAAGTGCCTGGGATTTCTGGAGCCAGGCCAGGCCAGGCAGACAAATGTCACCAGGGAGGTGCAGCGTGGCCCGAGGCAGCTCTGGGGAGGAGCAGAGCAGCTCTGCAGGCAGGGCTCTCCCAGCTGGGCACAGGGAGCAGGGCACTGTGTGAGCTGTGGCTCTGGTGGCTCAGTTGTGCTCTCCTGAGCATTCCTGCTCTCCTCCACAGCCAGGGGAGCTTATTCTGATCACCACAGGCCAATCTGGGGAGTGCTGAGAGCTTCTTTAATTACTCATTTGTGTGACCCGTTTCTGTCCCTCTTTGGGTCTGTAACACCTCAACTCACCTGGCCTGGCCTCCAGCATTCCCAGCAGGGGCTCCCACGGCCAGAATCCCACCTCTCCCTGCCCATCTTCCCCTCCTGCATCCCACCTCCTCCATCCCACCTTCCCCTCCTCCATCCCACCTTCCCGTTCTGCATCCCACCTTCCCGTTCTGCATCCCATCTCCCCCTGCCCATCTTCCCATTCTGCATCCCACCTTCCCCTGCCCACATCCCACCTCCCACCTGCCCAGCCACTCCGTTCTCCCTTCCCTTCCCTTCCCTTCCCTTCCCTTCCCTTCCCTTCCCTTCCCTTCCCTTCCCTTCCCTTCCCTTCCTTCCCTTCCCTTCCCTTCCCTTCCCTTCCCTTCCCTTCCCTTCCCTTCCCTTCCTTCCTTCCTTCCCTTCCCTTCCTTCCCTTCCCCCCATTCCCTCCCGGCTCCATCCCCCGCTCTCAGTTGCGGGATCGCGCAGCTTGGGGGCACCAGCAGGTTGAGGTTGTTCCCGGCTCTGCCTCCTCCGCGGCTCTCGGAGCCCCCCGTGTGCCCCGGGCCCACCCCCAGCGCCCCCTCCCCAAATCCTCGGGGCCGCTTTGGGCTCTGCCCGGGCCTGGGGAGGGGCACTCACAGCTGGTGGGCGCTGCAGTTGTAGAACTTGAACTCGGTGCTGACGAAGGTCCTGCCCGTCTCCCGGGACTTCAGCTGGAGCACGACCCCGAACCAGTCTGGGGACAGAGCAGGGCCTGTCACTGCTGTCCCTGCTGTCACTGCTGTCCCTGCTGTCCCTGCTGCTGGCACAGCCAGAGGGGGAGTCTGCTGCCCACTGCCCTCTGCTGAGCTCCTGCTGCTGCTGGGGCAGCTCGGGTGTCACCTCCCAGCACCAGGGTCCCACCCTACCCTGCCCTATAGACCCCATGTCCACCAGGACCCCATCCCACCCTGCCCTGGAGCCCCCTGGGTCCCCACATCCACCAGGACCCCATCCCACCCTGCCCTGGAGCCCCCGTGCCCAGCAATGCCCCCAAACCCCAGCCCTGGTGGCAAAGTGCACCACAGACAAGGGGTAAAGGTGCCCTGGGGTGGTTCTGGAGCCTGGCCCTGCTCCCTGATTCACTCTGCAGTGTAAAACGTGAGGCTGCTTTGAGAGACAGCCCAGGAGCAGAATCGTGGAGTCACAGAAGGGTTTGGGCTGGAAGGGACCCTCCAAAAGCCATGGGCCACCCCTGCCATGGGCTGGGACACCTTCCACCATCCCAGGCTCCCCCAAACCCCATCCCTGAGCACTTCCAGGGTCTGGGCTCCACAGCTTCATCTCCCAGAGCTGTCTCCTGGAGCAGGAGGCACTGCTGGAATCCAGTGAGCAGCAGTGGAGCTCTTGGGGAGCCTGAGCTCTGGGATCACTGAGAGCAGGTTGTTCTCTTGGGGTGCTGGGGGAGCCTGTCCTGGCCCTGCTCCCTCATGGCTCTGGGCCCTGCAGGATTCCCCAAGGCTCAGGCTCCAGAAAATGCCTCAGAACCACAAAGACATCACCAGGGAGGCACCCTGGACACCTGGAAGGATGCCAAGGGGAAAATGAGCTCCAAGCCAGTGGTGCTTCAGTTTCAGGAAGAGAAAATGTGACAGCGGTGACATTAATGAGGAGCCAGCCCAAAGAGCAGCACTGAAACAGAGGAACTGCAGCCACCTCCTCGTGGGGGCTGAGCCAGGCCCAGGGGACATTCCTGCTGCCCAGACTGAGCCAGCCTGGCAGGGCTGAGAGCTCTGTGAGCCACCCTGGAGGGGACAGACGGCTCCAGTCCTGCCCTGGGAGCTGTCTGGCAGCACAGGGAGGGAGAGAGGACAGGGCAGGCACTCCCTGCTGCCAGCCCCTCCTGCCCTGTGTGGGAGGCATTTCCTGGGCATGAAGCTCCCTGGGCTCAATGGGCTTTGACAGCAGCAGGAATTTCTGTGGCAGCAGCCCCAAAGGCTCAGCTCTGCTCAGCTGATCCTCCCAAAGCTGCCCTGCGCTGTCTGCCACCGTGTCACTGCCCACTTCAAATTGGAGTTTTGGGAAAGCTGCAAGATGCAGGCTTCAGAGACAGCAGAACTATGAGCAGAGCTGAGCAGCAGCCATGAGATTGGTCAGTAGAAAAGCAAAAGCAAATAGAACAATGGTCTGTGTATTAACAGTTGTCTAGAATAGCTCTCTAAGCTACAGAAAAGTTTATCTAGCAAGATATTGAGAAAGTTAAAGCTTAATAATGGAGCTCTGGGTGTTGTGTTTTAAGGCTTACAAGCAGGTATTGTATTGGAAATAAGCAAGCATTGTTTAACCAAAGGTGCCTGTGCTTATAAGTGGTAGATAGAACTACTGTCAATGTGCTTTTGCTTTGTGTGATTGATCAAGAAACTTATAAAGTGAGTTGTAACATTAAATTCTGTGTCTGCTACCTAGAATGTGAGGCGTTGGCATCTTCCCATTGTCATATCCATGTACTGAGACTGATACTGGAAAATAAACCAGCTGAAGGCAGTTCAGCTGCCCCATCTCGTTCATGTCTGTAAATAACCCCCCGCCAGCATCGAGGAGCCACCACTTACCCTGATCCACGGGGATGGCAGGGACGTCTCTGGCTGCTGGTGACACGCAGAGCACCTGGCTGCCCGACACCTGCCCCTCCACCTCGCTCAGGTTCCCGAACACGCAGCTGACGCCGGCGCTGAGGTCGGGAGCGTCGCTCACCCGCAGCCTGAGCTGCAGCACGGACAGCAGGGAGCCAAGCAGAGCTGTCAGCAGGCACAGCAGCCCAAACCTCCCCAAATCCCCAGCCCTGCCTGTTTGCCCATCCAAAACAACCCCCTTAAATCACCCACCTGCCCACAGCTGGTGGCCAGCTGCCCTGTGATGGGGAAGGGAGGGGAAAAGGGAAGGCAAGGATGTTCGTGGTGGATACAAACCGTGCTGAGCCTTGGGGTGCTGGCAATGGCAGAGTTTTGTCTCCTGGTTGCTCTACAGGAGCTTTGCCACCCTCAGTGCCTGGGGCAGGGCCCTGAGAGCAGCAGGGACCATCCCCAGAGCCCTGAGCTCAGACCACCCCCTCCCCACTGCAGGAATGGGGGGACCACCCTGTCCTGGCTGGGAGGAGAGTCCCCAGTGTCCCCAGCACAGCTGGGCAGTGTCCCCATGGCAAACCAGTGCCTGCAGGCCTGAGCCCCCTCTCCCCTCACCATTTTTACGGGGGGCTGGGGGCAGCAGGACCAGCTGCCACAGAGGAGTGGGGCAGCAACAGCTGGGAAGCTTCAGAGAGCCAGGCCTGAGCCCAGCTCACAGAGGAGCCTTTTGGGAAACAAAGCCTTTCCTTTACCGGCTACAGAGAGCAGGGAAATGTGAGCTGGGGCACCAGGGGAAGGGGAATTTGTTTCTGCCCCCCCTCTCCACCCTCTCCCCGGCTCGGGTGACCCCTTGGCTGCCCCATCCCTCTGTGAGTGTGACTTCATGAGAAAACACTTGTGCCAGAGGAAGGGGGAAGGCTGGCGGGTGGAGTGCTCCCTGCCGGGGGTGGCTGTGCCCCTGTCCCTGTCCCTGCTCACCGGGAGGCTGTGCTCTGACACCGAGATGCTGCTGGGCTGCACGGCCACGCTCAGGCACTGCCCGATGCTCCCGGCGAAGCGGAACGGCTCCTCTGCCCGCTCACAGCGATCCCGCGGGGAGCACCTGCCACACAGGGGCACCCACAGCGCTGAAAACACCTCCAGGGAACTGCAAACATCCCCCGGAGCAGAGAAAACATCCCCCGGAGCACTGAAAACAACCCCCAGGGCACTGAAATATCCCCCAGAGCACTGAAAACATCCCCAGAGCAGTGAAAACATCCCCCAGATCACCAAAAACACCCTCTAGAGCACTGAAAACATCCCCTAGAGCATTGAAAACATCCCCAGAGCAGTGAAAATATCCCCCAGAGCATTGAAAACAACCCCCAGATCACCAAAAACACCCCCCCCAGAGCACTGAAAACATCCCCAGAGCAGTGAAAATATCCCCTAGAGCACAGAAAACACCCCCAGGGCACTGAAAACATCGCTAAGAGCACCAAAACCACCCTCCAGAGCACCAAAAACATCCCCCAGAACCCCTAAAACACTCTTCCAGAGCACTGAAAACACCCCAAAGCCCCAGGGAGATGTTCCACAGCAGGACCCGGTGATGCCCCATACAGGGAGCAGGTGTTGGGCACCAGGTTAGGACCAAAGGGCGCTGGAAAATATTCAGTGCTCAGCAAAACCACAAAGCCAGAGTATCCCATGAGTAATTCCTGGCCTGGGACACAATCCAGAGCTGCCAATCCACGTGCTGGGGGTGTAGGGTGAGCCATGGACTCATCTGCACAGCAACTAAAGCACAAAGCTGTAACAGGCAGGGACTGGATGATGCCTCTCTCCTAATTAAAACCACACAGGCCGCTAATCATGTCCTGCTGGAGCTGGGGGTGAGCCCCAGCCAGCAGTGGGAGCTCCAGCTGCTGCCAGCAGGGCTGGGCTGCTGCCATCCTGCAGCTCCCAGCTCCTGCCCACTCCCAGCAGCAGGAACCAAGCATGCCAAGGGGCTCTGAGCAGGAACCAAGCATGCCAAGGGGCTCTGAGTGTTCTGAGCAGGAACCAAGCATGCCAAGGGGCCTGGAGTGCCCTGAGTGTTCCACGTGCCCCAGCACAGCTCCTCATCCCTGCTTGGCTGCAGGTGTCCTTGGAGCAGGGAGAAATCCAGCAGGGCACCCGCTGGGCACCAAGGATTCCAGCCTGTGGTGCTGGCAGCCCTGCAGGATTCCCTGCTTTTGTCATTTGGGGAAAATCCTTCCCTTCCAACCCCCCCTCCATGGGTGCAGGTGGCAAATTCGCCTTTCAGGAGCCTTTGAACCCGAGCATTGTGGGATTCTGTGAACAGTGGGAGTTTGCTTCAGATGAAGGGAAGTGAAGTTTCCACTTTCCCTTTCCAAACCACCCCCCTGATCCCCAACAAACGCTGGGGCTGCTCTCCTCACCCTCTCCCTTTTGTACCTTTTCCTTTGGAGCATAAAGGAGCTAAATATGAATGGTGCCAAAGGAAGAAATATCGAGGTTTAAGTGAATCTCTAAGATAGCCCTAAAGTGAGCTCTTGACTGGAGCCTTTATCTCATTGACTCGCTGGAATGGCTCTTTTTTATCATCCTATTTATGGCAACAGCCCCAACAGAGATAAATAGGCCTGGAGACAATAACACACTTGCAGAGAGCAGCACGGGGAAGTCTTGCAGGCTTCACATCCCACTGGGCTGGAGAGATCCTCTAACAATCTCCTGGAGGCCTCTGACGGCTCCCAAAGAGCAAAGCATCCCTCTGTCCGTGCAGAGGATGAGCAAATCACCTCCTGCTCCAGCCCCCAGCCTTTCAGCCAGCCCCAAACCCAGCGGGAGCATCACCCCTGACCCAGCACCTTCCACGGAGCAGCTGGAAGCAGGAACATGTGAGAATGAAAGGGGAGAGGTGACAAATTAAATACAAACACTCCAGCACTGTGGGCCTCCAAACAAAGATGACAGAGGCTTCGAGGAACAGCAAGATAAACACAATTATTTACAGCTTAAAAAAAAAATAAAGCTAAAGAATGATCACTGCTCCAAAGTGCAGATGCTTGAAGGGAGGGTTGAGAAATCCCATCAGGGGAAGAGCCCTTGTTGGGAATAGGCTGATGCTGAAATGTCATGGCCAAAAGGGCAGAGGAAATGACACTTTTCTCTCCTCTTGTCATCGAGGGTTTTGTCTCTGCAAAATGAAGATAACAACCTTTACCTGCCTCCCAGGTGGCTTGTGAAGATTCAGCTCATTAGCATGAGGGAAGCGCTCGCTGATCCTTGCAGAGGAGCTGCTGCAGGAGCAGCACCAGAGCCCCCAGCCCTGCTCCTGCTGCAGCAGCCCCTGCCCAGGGGGCACACAGGGATGCCAATAATTCCCTTCTGACCGAGGAGCTGGGGCAGTGAAGCCTTTGGGACATGGCTGCACCAAGGGTGGCTCAGCTGTAGGGGCTCGCTTGGGAAGGAAAAAACCTAAAAACCCCCAAGGGATGCTCAGAGTGCCCTGGGCTGCTGCTGTGGGATGCTCAGAGCCCTGCTGGTACCCCCAGCCCCTCCTTGAGAGAATCCTGTAGGATGCTCAGAGCCCTGCTGGTGCCCCCAGCCCCTCCATGAGAGCAGCCTGTGGGATGCCCAGAGCCCTGCTGTGCCCCCCAGCCTCTCCCTGAGAGAATCCTGTGGGATGCTCAGGGGCTGAGCAGCTTCTCCTGCCCTTCCCAAGCCCCCAGACCCACACTGGGGAGCTGCTGTGCCCCCAGCCCCGGATCCAGGCCGGATTTGTGGAGGAGCCTGCAGCTCCCCCCAGCACCTGCTCCCCAGGCAAGGGGCCAAGAGCTGCTGTGCGGGTCCCTGGGCCTGCCTCCCCCCTGGCCAGGCACTCAGGGCTGCCCAGCAGCTGGCACGGGGCCGGGGGGGATTTCTGTCCCCTCCTCCCCCAGCTCCTCTGCCCCGTGGGCTCCCTTCCGCCTTAGGAAGTGCTGGTTTTTATGGCAGGCCAGAGAAAGGAAGGGCACAGACACCTCCTGAATGCAGAGAGGGTTTCCTGGAGCTCCCCTGGAGAAAAGCACCCTCAGCCCTTTGTGCCAGCTCCCAGCCCCTCTGCTGGGTCCCCCTGGAGCAGCTGGAGCTGGGACCCCCTGACCTCCCCTGCAGGATTGAAAATTCCCTTCTGGGGATTTAAAGGGGCTCTGTGCTCTGCTCTGCTGCCGAAACCTCGCTGGGAGCAAAGCCCCACTCACAGGATCACATCTGCTGCTGCCTTTAAAAATTCCACATGATTGGGATTTGGGCAAAGAGCAGGAGGGTGCAAACCAGCAGGAGGGGTGTGCAAACCAGCAGGCCTCCATTCCCACCAGTTCAAATCCTGCTTCTCCATCATTTTCCCATCTGGTTTTCCATCCACATCACCCTGCCCCTGAGGCAGGAGTTGATTTCCCTTCACCTCTCCCGGGAGCTCAGGGATCTCCAACAGCATCCGAGCAGCAATGCAGGGAATGCCCAAAGGAGAGAGAAATGGACTTGGGGAACTTCAGGCTGACTTGTTTTGTGTGGGAGGCTCTGGGAAGCTCTGGGAGCTGCTCTTGTCACCGGGGCACAGCCAAGGCTGGACTTACATGTGGTGCAGGGAGCACCAGCCGCAGTGCGGGTCCCCCGAGCTCAGGCACTCCTGGCAGGTCGTGTACTGCTCACAGGACTCCACGGGCACCCTGGACACCTGCAAGGGACACACACACACTCAGGGCTGCTCTGCCCACCCAGCCAGAGCAGCCCCAGGGCCTGCTGAGCCCCTCAGAGCCACGGGCACAGCAGCAAAGCCTGAAATGAAATGAATTCGTTCCGACATCCAAGAATAGGAATTGCTGGAGACTGAGACGTGAGGTCACCCATGCCCTGGGTGAGTGCTGGGCACAGACAGCCCCAGCTGGGCTCCCACAGTGCTGCCAGCTCCTCGGACCCCTCTGGGCTGGAGCTGAGCCCTCTCCTCCCTGATTTACAATTTCTGCCTCACCCTTCCCCAGGGAGCTGCTGCAGGGATGAATCACAGGGACTGTGGCAGCTTGTGGGGTCTGGGTTGGTGTTTCACTGCTGTGCTGGGTCTGGGTTGGTGTTTCACTGCTGTGCTGGGCCTGGGTTGGTGTTCCACTGCTTTGCTGGGTCTGGCTGGGGGTTTCACTGCTGGCCCACTCTGAGCCCTTCCAGCAGCAGCCACTTGGGCCCCCAGGCCTGACCCACTGGGGGTCCCTGTCCCTGGCAGGCAGGGATGCTACAGAATGGAGCACAGGGGGATGCTGTAAACCCCTCTCCCACTCACAGCACACGAGGGATGATGGTGATGGTGAGGTGCAGCACAGTCCTGACCTATTTACCAGCACTGAAACCCCCAGAGGCTTCAAAACGACACCAGGCTTTAACCACAGGTCACTGCTTGGCTCCAGCAAAGACATTTGTAACCTTTTTAACCACTTTAACCTTTCCAACACATCCTTTGCCACCTCCAGCATTTTGAACCACTTTAACCTTTCCAACCCTTTCCTTGCCACCTCCAGCAGCAGGGTGGGTTTGCATGTCGAGCTCCTGTAGTGTTCCCTGTACAAAATATGGAAGAAATCCCTTCCTGTAAGGTTGGGGGGCACTGGAACAGGTTACTCAAGGAGAAATCCCTTCCTATTCCTTCCTTCAAGAAGAAATCCCTTCCTGTAAGGTTGGGGAGCACTGGAACAGGTTGCTCAAGGAGAAATCCCTTCCTGTAAGGTTGGGGAGCACTGGAACAGGTTGCTCAAGGAGAAATCCCTTCCTGTAAGGTTGGGGAGCACTGGAACAGGTTGCTCAAGGAGAAATCCCTTCCTGTAAGGTTGGAGGGCACTGGAACAGGTTGTTCAAGGCCTGTGGACTCCCTACCCCTGAAGATGTTCAAATCCAGGCTGGACAGACCTTGGCACAGCCTGGGATAGCGGGAGGTGCCCAGATGATTTCTGAGCTCCCTTCCAGCCCAGGCCAGCCCGCGATTCTGCCATTCCACTGCCATTTCCCCCAGCAAACGCTGCAGATAATCCTCTCCCAGCCTCACACAGCTCCTGGGCCCCAGGAGCGATGCCTGCAACTGGCTGGGAATGGAAACAACTGCTGGATGGCTCTGGCTCTGTCCGTCACAACAGCACCCGGCTCCCAGCAGCCGCGCTGAAAGGAGCAGTGTCTCCGCGCACAACGGCCGCTGGCACGCCGAGTGCTGTTGACACAGTGAGAGCCCAGTTCCTCTCTGAGCTGGACACCAATAGGGCTGCTGTTCTTCTTGTTTCCTCAGCCCCACTCAACAGCTTTTCCTGAAACAGAGCTCGCCCGGGGTTGGAGTTTTCTGGCCGAGGAGGAGCCCGTGGGGAGGGTGGAGGGCTCGGGTTGGGACCCTGGGAATGAGGAGTGGAAAGGGCAGAGCTGGCAGTGGTGCAGCCCCTGCTGCATGGGGAGAGCTTCAGGGATGGAGGGGAGAAATTCAGAGGTGGAAATGAGGGGCTGGGGTTTGATTCCTGGCTGCAGAGGGGTCAGGGGTGCCCTCGCAGGGTCTGCACAGGGGATGTGCTTTTTGCTGCCCTGCCTCCCCCTTGTAAGCAGCAAAAAGCTCTTTACAGTGGGGTGGGAGCAAGCCCAGGGGTCTGGTGACAGGAACAGCCCCCCAGGATGGCCCATCCAGGTGAGGACTGACCACCCAGCATCTCCCAGTGCTGCAGCCACCGTGCTGCCCCTGGCTGGAGAGCCAGCAGCAAACCTGGATTTTCCAACCAAAAATCTCCCTGTGGGAGACAGCAGCTGGCACAGGATGCACCCAGGGAGTCCCTGGGCTGCCCCTAAAATCAGCCCAGTGCTCTGAGCCGTGACCCAGCCCCAAATCCCCCAGCACAGCAGATTCCCCGCTCACACCCACAAAGGGAGGCTTGGCAGGATCTGTCCCCGTGATTTAAATGCAGCTCAGGGCTTGTTTCATGTTTGTGAGGAGCTGGATGCTCTCGCTGCGCTCTATAAATAACGGAGGGTTGGAATTATGTGAATAAGAGTTCATTAGAGATGATTTGATGTTGAGCGCTTCGTTTCTTTTTCTGCTCGGAAGCTGCACATGATAATTCTTTAAAAACCACGCAGAGGTTTTGAACAACGTCTCTGGAGGAGCATCTGTGTGAAGGACAGCAGCCAGGAATCCAGAGCTGCTGGGGATCTCCTCGCTGCTGAGGGCACAGCCCTGCTCCCCCCAGCCCAACTGTGACCTCTCCTCCTGCTCTCCCTGCCAAAATGGACCTGCTGCTCAACCATTAAATGATAAAGCCTCATTATTACTGTCCCTGACTGCCTGACCCATAACACCAGCAAAATAAAATAAATTACCAAAAAAAAAAAAAAAAAAAATCAATACAGACTCTCCAAAACACAGAGGTTCCAACTCTGCCAGCCCCTGGAGCAAATAAGTGCAAGAAACCAGTTCCAAATAAATAAATAAAATAAATAAACAGCCAAAGCAAAGTTTCCACAGCTTTTGCGTGCTACCAGCCCAGTGCTGTGACCTCCCCTGGCTGGAGACAGCCCCTGGAGCATCTCACAGCCACAGCAGGCTGCCCACAGACCCCTCGGGGGGCTGGAGTTCAAACAGAAAATCTATTTTTAATGACTTTGGGGAGTGGAGTAGAGATGCCAACTAGTTCAGTGTAATTAAAGCCAATCTATCACTCACTGAGCAGGAGCCCAAAGTTGATGAACTTTCCAATGAGGTTTGATTCTTTCCTTTATTCATGAGAAAACTCCGCTTTGTGCTGGGGCAGGAGACGTGAAAAAGTGTGGGAAGGAGCAAGGAGGACGCCTCAGCTGAGCCATTAATGTGTCAGGGTGACAGGGAAAATAAAGTCAGACTTTCCCAGAGGCTGTAAAGAGTCTGGCAGACTCTTCCCACCGCTCCTCCTCCTGTGCCTGCAGGTGCAGGTGGAATATCCTGCTGGGCACCTTTGCCAGGAAAATTCCCAGTGTGGAGGGCTGGGGATGCTGTGGCTCTGCTGGGCAGGACACGTGGGTGCAATCTGCCTTGGGCTGTGGAAATCCCCACCTGGAAACTGCTGCTCCTGCCTGCTGGAGACCTCGGGGAGTGTGCAAGGACCAGGAGTGAATGGGGATGAGGGAAATGCACCCATGGGGCAGAGCCAGGACATACAGGAGAGGGGAAAGGGGGAGTTTTAACCACAAATAACAGAGGATCATCCCCAGGGCACCGTGGAGCTCCCCGAGGTGGGGATGGCTCCAGCATCCATCCCTGTGCCACAGGGGCAGGGGCAGGGCTCCTGCAGGAGCAGCTCTGCTGTCCCACACCCCACTCTGAGGGGCTCTCAGAGCCCCCCCGGCTGTCAGAACCAAATCAAGGCCGGGAAGTTCTGGCAGAGAAGCAGCGAGTGGGAGAGGACAGGGAGACAACGTTGCCATGGCTACGAGGGGATTATTTAATTACAGCACTGCAGATGCACGGAGAGAGCCCCTTCAACTCTGATCCAGGCAACCTTTGCTTGGGCTTGGCTTTGCTGCTATAAGAACCTCATTAACATCTGAGGGGGACAAGCTGTGCTGGAGCACGGGGACTGGATCCCTCTGCAGGGAGGGATGAGATCCCCTGCAAACATTCCCATCCCCTCCCACTCCCCCAGACCCTCCGTGCAGCGTGCCAGGCTCCAGGGGAGGCGATGAAAGCAAGGACAGCCTCCTCTGGGAAGCAAGAAAGGCTGAAAAAACAGCAAATATCCCGAAGAGAGGCTTGCTGGAGCAGGAAAATTGTCCTCGAGCCAGAGCTTCCTGCATCCATCCGGCCCAGCATCCCGGCAGGGCTCGGAGCAGCCTCGTGTTCTGGCACACAGGCTCCTGCACACAAACACTTCCCTGTGGTTTACCACGGCTCCACTTAATCATCACATCAATATGGAACATCTGAGCGGGGTTTGTTGGGATAACAAAGTGCCAGGCAGGGATCCCAGCCCGCTCCCAGCTCCGGGAGCAGCACAGCCTCATCCAGGAGGGGAAATGGGATTTCACCTCGGGCTGCTGCTCTGGCAGCTCCTCCTCTGCCCCAGCAGGTGACAGTGACACTCTGGGGCTGCAGGGTGGGCACGGGGGCAGGTGGCCCTGCCTGGCACAGGCACCGGGTGTGCCATCCCTCACCCTCGCTGGGCTCCCAGCTGTGGGTGGAGGCTCAGCCCAGCATTTGGGATGCCACTCTGGCATCCAGCCCCTGCTCAGGCTGGCACAGCAGTGCCAGCTCTGGGTGACAGCCACAAAGTGCCCTGGCAGCCCCAGCTCTGCCTCCTGCCTTGCACAGACCATCTGCACCTGGGGACTGTGGGGCCAGGCAGGCACGGTCACCCCGTGCCCACCTCCCCATGCCCACCACCCCCTGCCCACCTCCCTGTGCCCACCTCCCTGTGTCCACCTCCCTGTGCCCACCACCCCGTGCCCACCACCCCCTGCCCACCTCCCCGTGCCCACCTCCCCCAGAGCTGGGCAGGGCTGTGCCCACACAGAGTCAGGAGGAAATTCTGTCATCTGCAGGGCTGGAATGAGATTTGCAGCTCAGACCTGGCTGAGGCACTCACAGGAGCTTCTGGAATGGTGAATGCAGTGAAATTCATGGATGAAATAACAAGGTGCAGCCACATTCGCTCCTGCCTGGCCCCTCTGAGCTGCTCCTGCCCCCGGGGTGCTGGTGACAGCTCAGTGTCCCCGCACAGGGATGGACAGGACCCTCAAGCAGATCCTTCTCTTTTGGGACCCTAAACCACTTCATTCCTTGCAGAACTGACCCACAGAATCTCTCCCTGACAAGAACAGGGTGCCAATAACGAGGAATGGGATGCTAAAGGTCTCTCACACAAGGACAGGGCTCTGCTGTGATGGATCCACGTCCCTGGATGCCTGGAAAGCCACCACACCTCAGGGGAGTGACGATTTCATTCCTGACTGCACCAACAGGGTCCAACGAGCTCCTGGAAGCCAGGATGGTGATCCAGGCAGGAGCTGTCCCTGCTCCTCAGCTGCCGGGGTGACAGAGCCTCCCTGCTGCTGTGGGAGCCCCCTGTGGATGCCAGGATGGTGTTCCTGGAGCAGCCAGGGCCCCATCCCTGTGCTCTGCCAGGGAACATCACTGCTGCCATCACAAGTGGCTCCCTGATGTGTTGGCACCGTCCTCTGATGCCACCCTGCCATGGCCACCAGCTGATGAGCAGTGCCCTTTGATTAGCCCAGGCCTCGGGGGAACTAATTAATCAGGATAAAAGGGGGGCAGCCTTCCAAAATCTCCGGGCTCAGGTGGGGATCAATCCAGCACAGGAAACTTTCATCTCGCATCAGTTCACGGCCTCTGCTTTGCCTGGCTGCCATGGAACTCCTGGCGTGCTCCCTGCAGTCATTTAAAAGTTTTAACAGAAGCTCAGAAAATTAATTAAGGTGAATAATTATAAAGTGTGTGCGCTTTTCCCCCTCTCTGTTTGGTGAGAAAACAGCAAAAATAGAATTCGGAATAATTCTGGAGCGGTAACCAAAGTAATTAGGTGTTCAACGAGCACTCACAACTGGGCCGTGCTTAGAAAAATTACTGTTTTAGTCAGAGCACTTTGCCAGAGAGTCGTTAACAGCACAATGCTCCCCTTCCCCGGGACTCTAATTAGGCTTGGATGGGACTTTAATTAGGCTTGGAGCCTCCAGCTCGGGGCTGCCCAGCCCTGGTGCCCACCCAGCCCTGCAGGTGATGCTCCCTGGGCTGCTCCCAGCTCCGGAACAGGACAGGGACAGGACAGGGACAGGGACAGAGTGAGTCCCGGGCAGTGGGAGGAGATTCTGTTCTGTGAGGGTGCCAGGCCCTGGCACAGGTGCCCAGAGCAGCTGGGGCTGCCCCTGGATCCCTGGCAGTGCCCAAGGCCAGGCTGGACAGGGCTGGGAGCACCTGGGGAAGGTATCCTTGCCATGGCAGGGGTGGCACTGGGTGGATTTTAAGGTCCCTTCTAACCCAAACCATTCCATGATTCTGTGACACCCTCAAGGTGGGGATGCCTTAGAGGGGAACACACCTTGTGAGGAGTCAGAGGACACAGCTGGAAGCACCCTGAGCATTCACCAGCCCCATCCCTGCTCTGAGCATCTTCCTGGGCTGCCTTAGAGAGGAACACACCTTGTGAGGAGTCAGAGGACACAGCTGGAAGCACCCTGAGCATTCACCAGCCCCATCCCTGCTCCGAGCATCTTCCTGGGCTGCCTTGGGCACGCTGGAGCCCCCAGAGGTGTGTCCCAGCAGGGATGGCCCTGCTGGGAGCTCAGGCACCAGCTCTGCTGTGGAACCCTGCATCTCCAGGCTGTGGATGCAGGCAGGCTGCCTGTGAGTGCCTGCAGTCTGTTTCTCCTGGCTCCCCAGGAAAAGCACACGCCAGACTGCAGAGCCCCTTCCCCCAGGCTGCCAGCCTGCAGCTCACGGATTCACTTCACTTGTTAAACAGGATTGTGGCAGGCTAAGATAAAACAGAAGAGTTTAAAATGACAAACAGACTCCTAAATGGGACTAGAGTCTTAATGAAAACAGTAATGAATGAATGAGGCAAGCAAATATTCCCCATTAATATTAGACAGATAGATTAGATCCCTGGGCGCTGCATTTAAAACCGACATGAAATTACTTCAATTACTCTGCATTGATAAATAACAAGGCCGTATTTACTGTTAAAACACATTTCCTCCACCCTCCCCCACGCTTGCTTTGGCTTCTTCTGCTTCTCAGGAGGGAGAGGAGATCAGTGAGAGGATGGAAATGCACCAGGCTGGGGGTTCCCCCCTGCCCACGGGTGTGACTGAGCTCACTGGGGCTCTTGGATGAGAGATGAGGATCTGACTCCATGGTTCAGAAGGCTGATCTATTATTTTATGATATATATTACATTAAAACTATACTAAAAGAATAGAAGAAAAGGTTTCATCAGAAGGCTGGCTAAGAATAGAATAGGAAGGAGTGATAACAAAGGTTTGTGTCTCGGACAGAGAGTCCGAGCCAGCAGGGCTGTGATTGGCCATTAATTAGCAACAACCACATGAGCCAATCCCAGATGCACCTGTTGCATCCCACAGCAGCAGATAACCATTGTTTGCATTTTGTTCCTGAGGCCTCTCAGCTTCTCAGGAGGAAAAATCCCAAGCAAAGGATTTTCCATAAAAGATGTCTGTGGCACACAGGAGAGCTGCGCTGCTCAGCACCCAGCCAGGGTGTTCCAGGGCAGCTGCCCCAGGAGCAGCCCCCTCAGGCTCAATCAGCACCATCAGCTCTGCCATTCCAGCCCTGGCAGTGCCGTGCAAGAGGCAGAGCAATCACTGACAGCCACTTCAAACCCGCTGCTCGCAGCATCCTCCCCTCTCAGAAATTCACTCTGCTTCCCCTTGCTGGTGGGTACAGCTGCTCAGCATCCTCCTTTCCACGCTGGGAAAGTGAGATTAACCTGATCAGAGGCCTCTTCTGATGAAGAGATCATAGATGGATAAATCCTGGGTGTTTGCTGGCATTTACATGCTAATGATGAAAGGCACTCTGGTAAAGGTGATGTCAACACGAGTCCCTTGTCCTTGCATCTCAGCCTCCAGCCCAGCCATCTGTTCTCAGGGTTCAGAGAAGCCCTGGAGAACAGGTTGCTGCTAGAAAAGCTGCAAAAGCTCCTTCCCAGCTCTGCTGCCTCAGCCTGTGGAGCTCCATGCCTGGCTGGAGTGTCCTGGATGCCAGGGGATGCTCAGAGCTGTGGGATAAGCAGAGCACTAAAGCACATGCTGGCTGGCAAACCACTGATGTCTTGCTGCTGGAGGATCTTAAATATCTGCAAAAACCCTCACTCAGCCTCATCACATACAGTAAACAAGAAAGACATAAAATATCTCAATTCAGGGGTACAGGAGCAGCGAAGCATCCAGAGATCCTGAGTCATTGCTGCAGATCCAACGTCCCAAATTTCCTGAGGCAGAGAAGGGGAATAGCTCCTGCTTTCCCCCAGCTGGGATGCAATCCCCTGGGGAAAGGCACCCAGCAGCTCCAGGGTGCTGCTGCTGGAGGATCCACGGAGGGTGGGAATGGGGCAGCAGGGCTGAGGGGGCTCTGTGTACCAGGCAGGGATAAATTCACTCCCCAGAAAGCAACAAAAGCCAGGCCTGGTGGTTTCCCAGCTGAAAGCAGGGGTAAAACAGCCAACTGGAGAGGGAGGAATGCTCAGAGCTCTTCCCACAGCTCAAGGGATGGATGACCTTTCCAATACTCTACCTGTATAAATCTTACTTAATGAAATAATAATAAAAAAAGAATACGATGAAGGTTAAACCGTTCCCTGCAGCAGATTTACACTGAAAACAAGGCCTGCTCAGGCAGCGGTGGGTTCACACAACAGCCCTTTAACATTCCTTTCCCAAGACTGGGGTGACTCCCGAGCAGCCCCAGCGCAGGATGAGCGATCCCAGCCAAGGGCAGCGTGCCAGGGCGGGGGCAAAGGAAACAGCTCCAGCCCGGGCTGTGCTAAACACACAGTCAGGGTTTGGCTGGGTCACGAGCCACAACACGGCGGCTTTCCCCCATCCAACCCTCCCCACAGCCTCCTCGGCCCTCGGGACGTGACTTCACTCGCGGTGCCACCGCAAGTGAGCTCTGCAAACAGCCCGGAGCGAGCGCGGCTGCCTGCGGCTGGGAGCGCCTGGGAAAGGGGGAGCGCCGAGCCAGGGCCCCGCTGGGGGAACCGAGAGCTGGGATGGGTCTGCAGCCACAGAAAGGGCGGGTGAAGGGTTTGGCTTTGATCTTTACCTGCCTTTTCTTGGGCTGCTGTTCTGCTGCACGGGAGATGTGGAATCAAAGAGCAGCTCTGGGGCTGTGGTGCTGCTCTGAGGGGAGACAGGGCTGATACAACCTCAGAGGGTCCAACAAACCCCAGAATTGCTGCATTAATGCTCCCAGGGCTGATACAAACTCCACACAGACCCCAGAATTGCTGCATTAACGCTCCCAGGACTGATACGAACTCAGAGCATCTACACAGACCCCAGAATTGCTGCATTAATGCTTCCAGGGTTGATACGAACTCAGAGCCTCCACACAGACCCCAGAATTGCTGCATTAATGCTCCCAGGGTTGATACAAGCTCAGAACCTCCAACAAACCCCAGAATTGCTGCATTAATGCTCCCAGGGTTGATACAAGCTCAGAGCTTCCAACAAACCCCAGAATTAATGCTGCATTAATGCTCCCAGGGCTGTCACACCGAGGCACTTGTCCCTGGCAGCCACCTCAGCTCCTGCTGCAAGCATCTGCTTTGACATCAGCCTCTCAGTGCCCGGATCCAGCACTCAGAACGGTGGCATTTTGGGCAAATAATGCCATGAAACTATTTCTGCTCCATCGGAGCCTGAGGAGCTTCTGCATGTATTTCCATAAATATCCCTGGCGTCAGTGCAGCAGCAGACCCAACAGACTGCCAGGGGGATCCTGCAGCCTGTGCTGAGCCTACCTACAGAGCAGCTCCAGGAAAAGCTCTGGGCTTGCAGGGATTGGAGAGGACAAAATGAACCAGCTTCTGTGGGGACTGGGAGCCCTCAGCTGCCAGGGAGGCTGGGAACAAGGGGGAATCACTGCCCCAGGATGGGGCATTGCACAGGGATCAGTTCATTAATGACAACGTGGGAATGCCAAAAACCAGGAGAAGGGCTGGTGGATCCATGCCCTGCTCTGTCTGTCCTCTGCCTCTGGTAGGAGCAGGGACAGGGACCCACGAGGGTGGCTCTTTCTGCCACATGAAACCATGAAACCTCCACTTCTGGACCAAACACCTGGCACAGTGTCTGTCAGCTGCAAACCTCCTGTCTTCTGCCTCTGGCAGGGGCAGGGACAGAGACCCACAAGAGTGGGTCTTTCTGCCACATGAAAGACATGAAACCTCCACTTCTGGGCCAAACTCTGTCCCTGGCACAGTGTCTGTCAGCTGCAAACCTCCTGTGCTCTGCCTCTGGCAGGGGGCAGTGACAGGGACCCACGAGGGTGGTTCCTTTTGCCATGTGAAACCATGAAACCTCCAGTTCTGAGCCAATCCTGGTCCCTGGCACGGTGTCTGTCAGCTGCAAACCTCCCAGCAGGGTGAATGCCCTGGCAGGGGCTCTGCCCGGCCTCAGCTCTCTCCCTCCCTGCTGGGAGCCAGCGCTGCAGCAGCTGCTCCCAGGGCATTTCTCTGCAGGGTGGCTGGCAAGGGACAGGGTTAATGGTCCCGCTCCACGTGTGACCTCTGTTCCCCCTCTCCAGAGCTCCTAATTACCCAGCTGAAGGAAGAGGGGCAGCCCTGGGGCTCTGCCAGCCTCCTGTGCTCCGGCTGTGCTGATGGCATCGATCTCTGCACCCCGGGAGAGATCCCAGGGAAGGCAGCTCCTCCCATCCCACCCAGCTAATCGGGGCCAGACCACCATAAAAACCCGAGCAGCAGCAGCAGCAGGTCCCCTCAAAATGAGAGCAGCTTGTGGGGGATGAATAAAGAGCGCTGCTAATGAAAAGGTGCCTGCCATGGCTCGGTCCCTGCTGCCCCGGCAGCCTGACAATTGGCAGATGAACCTCGGTGCTTTGTGTGCTCCCCCTCTTTATTCTCTGCTCATAAAACTGGCAGGGGCAGGGGTAGGACGGAGCTGCTGGCGGCAGCTGTGCTCAGGATGAAAAATGAGCAGCACATGCACGGAGGCAGCTGGAGCACAGCGAGGGACCCCGGGGTCCCTGGGGTTATTTCCCTCTCTCCAGAGGGGCCCTGAGCTTAACCCTTGCTTTCCTGAGTTGGAGCAAAGCAGCCACAGCCACAGGGTCACTCTGGCTGTCCCCAATGCAGGATGTGTGTCCTGGAGTGCCAGGGGAGCTGCAGCCCTGCTGGAACAGTCACCATGTGGTCACATAGATCATCACCCGAGCTCATGGGCAAGGCAGGGCACTGGGCAGGGCACTGCAGTGGGGCACAGCACAGGTGGCAGTGCCCCTGTCCATCCCCATAGCCTGCTGGGATAAAGCTCTCTGCCTGGCACTTTTGGAGGGCACACAGGCAAGGTGTGCCCCAAATCTCTGGCAGCTCTCTGTGTCCAGCCCAGTGTCCCAAAGCCACCCATCCCCTGCCACCTCACCTCAGAGCTGCCTTTGCCTTGTGCCTGGCAGGAGCAGGAATGTCCTGCTGTCCCTACAGAGCCCCCTCAGTGCCACCCCTGGCACACAGGGACATGGAGGCCACGTTTTGTTTGCCCTCTTTGCTGAGGGGCCAGCCCAGGCTGTGTCCTGCCACCCACCGTGTCCGAGTGGCCGTGGGCACAGCGTGGGCACAGCGTGGGCACAGCGTGGGCACAGCCCTGCATCTGCCCGCTCCCAGCAGCCTCCCAGGCCGTGCTGTGCCTCAATGCTGCCTTTGTTCCCGGCCCTGGCACGTCCCAGGGTGTCAGTGACACTGAAAAGCTTTGACTGGCCCTTTCTGTTTGTTTTCTTGGCACACGCGGGCACGGCTCCAAAGGCCCGGCCTCGCTGTGCCCCGCACCTCGCGTGTGCCTGGCAGGGGTACTGAGCTGCAGCTCTGCCCACACAAGGGGCTGGGCACCAAATGATGCCATCCTGCCCCTCTGGCTCCTCCACTGCCCGTTTCCCTCTGCATTTCCAGCACAGCATCCCACACCCCAGAGTGGTGACCAGTGCTGGGCACTGCCCAGGCTCCCCGAGGCTGCCAGAGCTCCAGGACTGTTTGGAAATGCCCCCAAGGATGCCCAGGGTGGGATTCTGGGGTGTCTGAGCAGGATTTGGAGTGGATGATCCCTGTGGGTGCCTTCCATACCCCAGGACTCCATGAATCCTGGCTGGCAGAGCTGCAGGGTCCATCCCTCAGAGCCCACATCCCATGGGATGCTGCCTTGCCAAGTGAGCTCTGTGGCAATGCCAGGGACATTCAGCACAGACCCTGCTCAAATCTCCACAGCCACAAAGGCCTGCTGCACACAGGGCAGGAACACAAACAACCCTCAATTCTCCATTTCTGAACCATTCAGGGCTCTTCAAACTGTTCAAACACTGCACAAACCTGGGAGGAACATCCCTGGCACGGCAGGTTTGTGTAATTTTACAGAGCCTTGAAAATCCAAAGCATTTGAGTGCCCTAAGTAGCTTTAAAGGTCACAGAGTGGAATCATTGCTGCTTCCACAGCCTGGCCAGGGCCCTGCTTGGTGTTTGCTCCAGGAACACTCCGCAGTCTCCACGGCTTTTTAGCAGGATTGCTCTCCAACTCCATCACGCTGTCCTTGCCAGTCAATTTTCTGCTACTCCATCACTTTCCCATTTGTATATCATTACACACGGCTGTCAAAAATAATTCAGGAACCTGACGGGCAGTGTGAGGAACGAGCTGTCCTAAGCATATCCCAAACTCCTGAGTTCTGCAGGAAAATGAGCTCTAAGCCCTTTTCCCCACAGAAGGAGCCCAGTGTAGGACACGGGTCTGTCCCCACCCATGGACACGTCAGTGAGACCAAGGAAAACGTCTCAGGAGACCAAGGAAAATAATCTCAGAGGCAACACAGCCAAGCTTCAGGGCCACAACAAACCCAGGGAGCGCTGAGAGCTGTCAGCACACAAGGTTTGATCACTCTGAGGTGATCCTGCCTCCCCCTCATGTACACCAAGTCAGTTTGGGTTGAATTTTAACACTTTGTTCACATTGGAGACTGGAAAGTTCATTGGATTTTCCCAATTTACCGCTCTGTAATGCCTTGAAGGCATTTTGCTTTTCCCACAGGGAAGACAGAGCTGGGCTGGCCCTGCCCACAGTAACCTTGGGCACCTCAGCCTGTGATAAGGTGCCAGACTTGTCTCAAGGATAAAGAGGAGCCCTGGAGGGATGGTTTGGACTCCAAGAGCAGATTTACACCAACAGGGACATCCTGCTTCTCTCTGGGTTCCCAGGCTGTGGAACTCCACTGCAGGCAGGGCAGGGGGAGCCTCACTTTGTACAGGCAGGAAAATCCTGGAACAGCCTGAGCTGAAGGGACCCACAAGCATCATTTCCAAGCCCTGTCCCTGCACAGACACCCCAAAATCCCACCCTGGGCATCCCATTGTCCACCCACTCCTGGAGCTCTGGCAGCCTCGGGGCTGTGCCCGCACCCTCTGGGAAAGAACCTTTCCCTAAAATCCAACCTAAACCTGCCCTGACAGCTCCAGCTCAAACCCCTGAGTCCTCTCTGAGCACGCCCAGTAATTTGGGGGTTTAGTTCACTGGGGAGGCTTTTCCTCCTGCACAGGAGGTGTCAGAAAAGCCCTCAAAGCCCACACTGAGCACCACAGACAGATCCAGCTGGGATCACTGCAGCTCCCGTTCCTTTCCTTCCTCCCAGAGATCCCCTGGTGCTGCAGGAGGCTGCAGGGTGAGCCAGGCTGGTTCTGCCCATCCACACCCAGCCACAAAGCTGCTGCTGCTGCTTCAATGCTTTAACTCATTTTCATACATTTATGCTGAGACTAAATTTGTCCCTGCATATTTTCCTCCCCAGCCTAGTAATCAGTAGTGGAAATAATTTGCTGTTGTCTGCTCTGATGTTGCCATCTCTTGCACACATCCAAGTGACAAAGACATCAGGCCCTCAAAGTCCGATTGAAGAATAATTGGAAATCCAAAGTGGCACTAAATGTTATTTTCTAAATAAAATGCATTAAATTACAGAACATGAGGCTGTCAAGCATTAAAAAAGATTAGTTAGAGGCGGAAAGGAAATATTGTTCAACCCTTCAGAGACTTCATTACATGCAGAGGATACCCCTGTGTTCTTTGGGACAGGCAGGGGGAAAGGGAAAGCAAAGCTATGGAAATATTTCCAGCAGCCTGTGCTGTCCCAGATGGGCCTGGCTGCCTCTGCACTGCTGGATTTGCATCTCAGTTGTTGGATAAATATATAGAGAGATAGATATGTGGATATGTGGATAAATAGAGGTGAGAAAGCCAAGATGGGTGAGGAAAAAGCAGATAAATCAAGGAAAAGCAGAGGGCAGAGCAATCCCTGCCTCAGTGCCTGCAGGGAGGAGAAGGCCCAGCACAAGGACAGGAGGGATCGTGGATCTCTGCAGGGATGGGGATGGCACCAGCCCCGGGTGCCCAAATCACCCCAAACCTGCAGAAAAGGGACAAATCCGGGCACAGATCCAGCAGCTGAGGCCCAGGGCTGTGTGCCTGCCTTGGCTGGGTGTTAATAAACCCAAATATTGCAGCAGCTGCACTCAGAACCTCAGCAAAGCCCAGCCTGGCCGTGGAGCACAGAGACAATCGTATTTCACCCGGCAGGAGCTGCTAAATTCACACTTAGAGCAATAAAGGCACAGCCAAACAAACATGACCCCAGTGGGAGCCATGGCTGGGGCAGGCACATCCCAGCTACACAAACAGCAGAGCTGAGGGGCATTTATCCCAAACTGCAGAGCTGGGGGGCATTTATCCCAAACAGCAGAGCTGGGGGGCATTTATCCCAACAGCAGAGCTGGGGGGCATTTATCCCAAACTGCAGAGTGAGGGGCATTTATCCCAAACTGCAGAGCTGGGGGGCATTTATCCCAAACAGCAGAGCTGGGGGGCATTTATCCCAAACTGCAGAGCTGGGGGGCATTTATCCCAAACCCCCCCTCTTACCAGCTTTCCCCATCAGCTCTGGCCCCTGGCATTAATACCCAGAGCCCAGCAGGCTGCAGGGGAGGAAGAATTATTTACATGGCAGCTCCCTCCTTCCTGCACAAGGATTAAAGGCCAGGTGAGGCTTTTTGTGGTAGTTTTTATTTTGCTTTTTGCTGTTTTTTTTTTTTTTTAAATAAGAGCAGATAATTATCACCTGACATTATGGAGGTGCTGATGCACCAAGTGCTGCTGCCCCAGTGCTGGGGGGAGAGGGCAGAGCAGCCCACACACAACTGGAGATGGATTTATTCCAGCTGAGGGCTGGGGAGCCAAATCCCTCTCTCCCAGGGTTTCATTAGCTGGGAATGGATTTCTGAGAGATTTACACAGCCCAGCCTGGAGCCTGCCCGTCCTGCCCTGCACCCAAAGACAACAACCACGGGCAGCTCAGGGGAGCCTCCTGTGCCTCTGTCCCCATCCTCCAGTGCTGTGACACTGCTGCCATCGGGGTGACCTCAGAAACCCCACAGAAACCCCACAGAAAACCCACAGAAAACCCACATAAACCCTACACAAAACCACATAAACCCCACACACAAAATCCTCCATACAAAATCCTTCACAAAAAACCCACACAAAACCACATAAACCTCACACAAACCCACACAAAACCCACACAAACCCCACACAGACCCCACACAAAACCCACAGAAATCCACACAAACAAACCCCATGCAAACCCCCACACAGGTCCCACACAACCCCCCCCAAAAAACCCCCACAAAAACCACACATTCTGGTGCTACAGCTTCAGAATCCTGCTGGTGGTTTAAAATATCGCTAAAATAACCAAAACTCAGCGTTTGGACACTGCTCTGTGGCACAGGGTGGGGTTTTGGGGTGTCCTGAGCAGGACCAGGCCTCAGTGATCCCTGTGGGTGCCTCCCAGCTCGGGGGATTCTGTGATTCTCTCATCCCCATTTTCCCTTAGAAGGCTCAGGTCCTTTTTGGGTGAGATCTGCTGTTCTGGATGGCTGCATCCCCCAAACAAAGCCTAAACCCAATCCCACCCCCCTGGTGCTGCCTCTCAGGGAGATTTTTCCTACAAATCCAACATTTCCTCCAGCATCCTGCTTGGACGAGGTGCCAGGGACAGGCTGGAGCCCAGGCCACCGGCCTGCACCACGCAGAGGCCTAAAATGGAAAAAGCCAGCTTGTTTTTGAGTGCCTGGAGCCTGCCCCCTCCTCTCTGCAGGCACGGGAATGCTGTTTCTGGCACGGCTTCTCCAAATAAAAGTGTGGTCAGCTCTTTTTGGATGGATTTTTGAGCGAATTGTTTTTGTGGGCAGCGCTGTCGGCTCCAAGGCCCAGCCACACAGGGAGGAGTTATTGTTAAACCCCTGGCCTTCCCCTGCTTCCTTCCCGAAGAAAATGAAAATAAAAATACTGAGATGCAGCTCTTAGCGAGGTGTTAATAACACCCAAGGCACTGACAGTTGTGAGTCACTTAATCGGGAAAATCCCAAAAATAAGGCAGGAGGCAAAGGAGAAGTCCCTGATCCCAGTGCTGAGTGCTGTCCTGGCTCCAGCAGATTGGGGAAAATTGCTCCCCTCAGCTCCAGAGATTGCCCAACCAGGCAGGCAGCAAACCCCGACCGAATCCTGCCCTCCATCTCCAGGGATTTTGGCCACTTTGGTTTTGATGTGGCTCTGGAGGCCTGGCAGGATGGTTAAGGGTGTCACTAACAAAGCAAAAGGCAGCACCCAGCCTCTGAGAGCCTTAGGATCAGCAAATCCTGGAATGGTTTGGCTTGGGAAGCACTTTAAAGCTCATCTCCTTCACCTCCACCAGCCCCATCTTCTCCAGCCACCTCAGCAGCTGAGAGCCCCTCAGCACCCAGGGTTCCTTTTTGTGCCCATCCCTCCCCAAACCACCCTAATCTTCCATTGCTGGGATGAGATTCTTAAAGGCTCTTTTAATTCAGTTATTTGAAAGCATCTCTGGAGCCCTGCCAAGCCAGGGTGGGCTCTGCAGGCCCTGCAGCCCCCTGTGCTGCCCTGCCCAGCAGTTTGAAAGGGAACACCGACACTGGTGCACTGGGATCAACTTTTCATGGGCATTCACCCATTCTAAAAGCTCACTCCAAGGAGTGCACAGGAACAGCTGCAGTTGGGAAGGTGATGCCTGGATTTTTGGGTCTTTATAAACAACCTGGCACTGCAAAGCACACCCAGGGCCTTCCCTTCCCTCCTTGTCCTCGTTGGACCATCAGCCTGGGCAGGAGTGAAGTGAGGAATGGCTGTGGGGCTGAGGGTCTGGGGGCTTTCCCAGATTTCCTGTGTGACTTAGGACAGGTCACACAGCATCCTGTCCTGATCTAAAAACTGATATTGCTGCTCCATTGCCCAAATCTGGGAGTGGAGACCAAAACCTTCACAGCCTGGTGGGGGCTGCCGCAGAGAAACCGGTGGAAAAAGGAGAGGGAAAATAAAGAGGGAAAACAACAATCCCCCTGTGTGAGCAGCACGTTCCAGGCTTGATTACAATAAAAATAATTTCTTTAACACCCACACAGAAAGCTCCAGGCTGGGATTGCTGTTCCCCCTGTCTGTCTGGCCCCCAGCACTCTTGGCAGGGCCCTGGGCAGGGCTGGGGCAGGGGGAGCAGGCAGTGTTTAGTCTGCCAGGCACATTCCTGCTCTCTGCTCAAATAAATACAGGATTATTGATGGAGCTCCCTCCCCTCCCCAGCATCAGGCAGAAATGCCACAGTCATCAAGTGGCTCCCTGGAACAGCACAGGGATGGGGATGGAGGGACCTTGGGGATGGAGGGATACCCAAGGCCAGAGGGGTTCTGGTTTAGAAAGGCAGGATCTGCCCCAGGGCTCAGGATTTCCATTTGGGATGATGAATGTGCTCTCCAGGAACATCCCTGAGAAATCTGTGTACCTCCCTCCAGAAAATATCAACACTTTTTACCACAGCAAAGTTACAATGGGAAATATTTTTCCAGAGGAGGAGGAGGAGGAGGGAGAGCAAGAGCAAACCTCACAAAAAGCTGGTTTTTTCTGCTTTACAACCAGCCTTAACTTTTATATTTAGTCCCAGCTTGCAAGGCCATTCCAGCCACTTTCCCTGAGGCACATCCATCACTTTCAACCTATCTGGAGCCTGCAGGAGCTTGAGTCAAGTTCCACCTCATCTGGGGGCATTTTTCAGAACCTTTAGGGGAAAAGGAGGAAAAGGCAAAGGCTTGAAGAGTCAGGGTGGATTTGAACTCTCTTCAATCCTTCTGGCCCTTTGAGGCTCAGATTGAGTCCAAGCAAAGCTGGAAGCCTGGAGAGGGCAATCCTGGGTGAGGCTCTCAGCTGCTCCCCCAGCCCACACAGCCACCAGCCAAGTGCCACACTGTCCCAGGCTTTTGAGGAGACAGGCAAAGCCTGGTCCAAGGAAAGCACTGCAGGACAGAGCTTGAACTTGGCAGAGTCAGACCCAGGAATGGTTTGGGTTGGAAAGGATCTTAAACCCCCTCCAGTGCCACCCCTGCCCTGGGGTCACCTTCCAGTGCCACCATGCCACCTCCCACTGTCCCAGGGTGCTCCAAACCCTGTCCAGCCTGGCTGGGACACTGCCAGGGGTGAGGGAGGCACTTCCAGGGGTGAGGGAGGCACTTCCAGGGGTGAGGCATTCCTCCCAGGGGCTGGATCCAGCAGGAGCAGCTCCAGCACTGAGAGCACAAACCCCACCACAATAAAGCGATCCTCCACGCCGCAGCCCTTTTTCCATTTCACCCTTGGCTGGATCATTTTATGCATCTATTCCCACTGCTAATTCGAACTAATTAAAGTATAAAATAGAATAATTTGTGCAATTTCAGAGCTCCCCTCAGCATATTGTGAGTTATGTTTCCTTTCTGTTGGTGCCTGATGTGAGCAATTCCCAGCCTCGCTGGCTCAGTACCCCCAAACTCCTCTGCTTGGGACACAAACTATTCCAGGGGCCCGGGGATGGGAGATGAGGAGAACTTTAAAGGGGAAAAAGAATCCAAATTTGCTTCTAAATCTCATCACTGAGCACTGAGTGTGATATTTCAGATCTCTCCTTCAAGACCTTTTTCCCCCCTGGGAACCTTTTACTGCTGGCAATAAGGACCTGGGTCTGTCTGTCTGTCTGTCCGTCCAGACAGGAAATCCTGCAGCATTCCAAACCCAGCCTTGAACACCAGCATCAGCCACAGAGCTGGATGAGGCTCTGGACAGCCTGGGAGGTGTTCCTGTCCTCTTCCAGTGCAGCTTTAAGGTCCTTTCCAACCCAAAAATCTCTGGGAGTCCATGGGCTCAGCTTCCCTCAGGATGGAGCAGGGGTGGTGGCACCAAACCTGGAGGGACATCAGAGCTCCTGGGGATGTCCAAGGTCCATTTGCAGACTCCGCAGCCCTGGGGAGCTGAGGCTCTGTGCCCGTGAGTGTGCACGAAAGGGAAATTCTAGAAATACCTCAGGACTGTGGTGGCTGGAATGGAAATGAAACAATGGGTCTGTGGAAGGGGAGGATTTGGAAAGGGAAGCAAATGCCGAAGCAAACACGTGGGAACCCTGTGGCTGTGACTGGCAGGGGAAGAAACGGCCCTAATACAAAGAAAAACCAAAGCAAAACAAACAAACCGCAGGCAAAGGCAGGCAGCACTTGAAAGGAGCAACCACACGGGCAATGCCTGCGACATAACTCATCCAGGAAAAACAAACCCACTGACCCCGCTCACACCGCAGCCTCCTCCAGCCCTCCTTCCCGCAAAGGTTATTCCCCAAGGATCCCTCAGCTCACAGGCCTCTGCCCCGCGTTTATTTTGGGTCTGGACAGACACCCCCGGGCTGGGGGAGGCTCTGGGCAGGAGCAGGTGAGCCCAGCAGGGCTGACAAATGTGGCGGCAGCAGGAGCCCAGCGGGCTGCCCCACCTGCCCAGCCTCGGCTTTTTGGGCAATCCGTGCTAATTAACACATCCTCCCTGGCAGCCAGCTAGGGGTAATGAGAGCAGACAAGTTTTTAGCGGAATTTCTTAATTATTCCTAATTGAGCTCGGGGAATTTTGGGAGGATGGAGGAGGAGCTGTGCACACAGCCCAGGGGTACAGCCCTTCCTCTCCAGGGGCTCCTGTGCCCATCCCAGCTCCCTCTGTGTCCCAACCCTTCATCTCCAGGGGCTCCTGTGCCCATCCCAGCTCCATCTCTGTCCCAACCCTTCATCTCCAGGGGCTCCTGTGCCCATCCCACCTCCATCTCTGTCCCAACCCTTCATCTCCACGGGCTCCTGTGCCCATCCAGCTCCCTCTGTGTCCCAGCCCTTCCTCTCCAGGGGCTCCTGTGCCCATCCCAGCTCCATCTCTGTCCCAGCCCTTCCTTGCCAGGGGCTCCCGTGCCCATCCAGCTCCATCTCTGTCCCAACCCTTCATCTCCAGGGGCTCCTGTGCCCATCCAGCTCCCTCTGTGTCCCAGCCCTTCCTCTCCAGGGGCTCCTGTGCCCATCCCAGCTCCCTCTGTGTCCCAGCCCATGAGCAGGTGGAGGGGCCCAGGGCAGAGAGGATTTTGGACACCTCTGGTGGGATCCAGCCCAGCCCTTCTCCCTGTGCCAGTGCTCAAAGTTTGCTGAGATTATGTCCAGCTAACTGGCTGTTCAACTAGCAGATAATGTAGTTAAAAATTTAATCAGTTCATTTTTTTCCCTCCTGATGACTGCAGACCCTTTTATCCACGCCTCGTGCATTTTTTATCATGTTTTCTCAGTTCTCTTCAGGACACCATCGGTATTTACAGCCCTGCTCAGGCTCCAGGACTGATGGGCTCCCCTGTTTTTCTCAGCCCTCACTCCAATCCAACCTCTCCTAAATCATCTGGGCAGCTTCTGTCTGCCTCCCCCTCCCTCAGCATCCAGAAAATTCAGCCCAAAGCAAAGCAGTTTGCACAGGACTGAAGCCTCTGGGGGTTACAGGGCAGAGGAATGCACAACAAATTATCCCTGGAGAGCTGCAGCTCCTGGCACAGGGGCACTTGCAAAGCAAATATTTCACTGCTCTCAGAGCAGGCTAAAAGACAATTTCTTTACCTAAAGCCACAGTGATGGATGTGGAGAGGGAGGGGGAATTCAGTCGGTGGAAAAGCAACAGGTCTGGGAATAAATGAGGAGGAGCTGGGGCTGCCCCATCCCTGCAGAGTTCAAAGCCAGTTTGGACGGGGCTTGGAGCAGCCTGGGGTGGGATGAGATCTGAGGTCCCTCCCAACCCAAACCGTTCTGTGGTTCTCTGGTTCCATCAAACAACACAAACCTGTGCTCTCCAAAGCCACAGAGGGCACATCCAGCACTGCCTGGAGCAGCAGGGGCTCCCCCAGGGCTCTGCTGTGGTTTTTGGTGTTCACGGGGTGGTTCTGGGCTCTCATCTCTGCCTGGGGAGTGCTGAGGCTCCCAGCCAGAGCAGGAGCCTGCTCTGTTCCACCCCTCAGAGGAGCAGAGGGAAATCCTCACCGTGCCTGAATCAGCTGGGCTGGGCAGGGAGCAGCTCCTGAGCCCACGGGGGCTGCAGGATTGTGGAGATGGTTCTGCAAGGTGAATTCTGCACCTACAGCACCCTGGGCAGTGCCTGCTGAGGACGGTGCTGCTGTTCCCCCCAGCACCTCACCTGGGGGTTCACCTGAGGAGCACCAACAACTGAGGCATCATGAGCTGGGAAAAGAATGGGAAATAAGGAAGGGAAAATTCGTGTTGGCGCAGTTGTTTTTTGGGCAGGGAGGAGGCAGTGAGGGCAGAGGGAGAGCCTCCACCTGCAGCTTCCACCTGCCAGGAGCCCTAATGCCCAGGCTGGGGTGGGAAGGGCCTTCCTGGGATGTTTTCCTCACCCCTAACACAGGATCTTCCTTCCAGCCACCATTTCCACCCTGCTGATTTAAATTCCACGTCTGCAGCCCTTGATTAGGTGCTGAAATCTTTTGCAGCCAGCAATCCCTGCCCTGGGTTTGATTGAGCTCCTCTCACTCCTGCCTTAAAAATAACCAAATTCCTTCTTCCGTCGGGAGCCACGAAAATCTCTGGCCCCGGTTTTGCTGATGCTTACACAATGCCCACAGCCCTGCCAGGGGAGCACAGGGGGCTCCTGCAGCCTCGGGGCTGTCAGAGCACCCTCATCCCTCAGGATTGATGGAGCTGGAGCTTTCAGACGCTGAGGAAACCCAGCTGCTGACAGCCAGACAATTGATGCTGCTGGGCTGCAGGACGGAGCCACTTGTGCTCAGCACCAGCAGCACCTGTGGGAGCCTCAGCCCTTCCCTCTGGAAGGGGGAGGGCAGAAAGATTTTCTGCATGTGCAGGGGTTGTTGGTGTGGGCTCTGTGACAGACTCTGTGATAAAATGGGAATTTTTAAATCAGGGGGCGTTGGTGGCCCCACATTTGTCAAACATTGCCATTAAAGCTTCACCTGCTGTTTGATCAGTCCTGGGTGCTCCTCATGTCTCATCAGTGAAGCAGCAATGTGACCAATTTAACTTCAATATTTTATTTTGTGGGGTTTTTTTCCTGATAGAAACTGTTAATTGAGTTTTTCTGTGAAAAACGAGGCAGCTCACACTGGGTAGTGGCTGAGAAGAGCCATGGTCACCTCCCTGTGACTGTGCTGGTCCCCCTGCCACAGAACCCATGGTGAATTTGGGGACAGGACCCAAATTTGGGATTCTGGGGAGATTAACTCTGCCAGCGCCTGCCAGACCCAGTGCTATTCCCACCCTGGGACCCACTAAGCTCCTGCAAATGCCACCCATCTCCATCATCTCCATTTCCATCATCTCCATCTCCATCTCCATCATCCCCATCATTCCCATCATCCCCGTCATCCCCATCATCTCCATCTCTATCATCCCCATCATCTCCATTTCCATCATTCCATCTCCATCCAGCTCTCCCCAGCCTTGCCCAGCCTGTGTGCAGAAATGGGCTTTGTTTGCTCCACCAGCACTGAGAAATGAATTCCTGCTTTAAATAGTGTCAGAGCCACTTCTCCTTTCCCCTGTGAGTGTTTGAAAGCAGGTGCGGAGAGAAGGGAACCTGAAAGAGCTCCTAATAACCACCCTTAAACCGAGCGGTTCAAGAGCCCCGAGTGCCTGGAAGCAAAGTTTCTTTATTCCTCTCTCCCCCAGATTGGCTGTGCAACTGTTGCTTCTGTGCTTTGTGGGAGTGAAATCAAATGTCAATACTCTGCTTTGGAAGGAGCTGGCAGCGAGACATGAAAGGCTCAGGGAGAGCTCAAAAAAAAGAGGGAGGGAAAAACTGGAGCAAAGCACAGACAGGGCTGGGACAGGAGCCAGGGGATGGGGAAGGGCTGTGCCTGCAGCCACAGCTCCAGATCTGAGCAGGGAGAGGCTCTTTTCCCTGCAGTTCTGCACAAAGCTGGTCCTGGCTGCTGCCTGCACAGAAGGGAGCTGGGCTCCGTGCCGAGGAGCTCCCTCCATCCTTTGTGGGGAGCAGCCCCAGAGCCCCAGAGCCCCATCCCCAGAGCCCCATCCCCAGAGCCCCATCCCCAGAGCCCCATCCCCACAGCTCCATCCATCCCCACAGCTCCAACCCCAAAACTCCATCCATCCTCTCAGCTCCATCCCCACAGCTCCATCTCTGCAGCTCCATCCCCACAGCTCCATCCCCACAGCTCCATCCCCACAGCTCCATCCCCACAGCTCCATCTCCACATCCCCAGAGCCCCACAGCCCCATCCCAGGGCTGTCCCAGGGCTGTTCCCATGCCCAGAGGGGCTCAGAGGTGCCAGCAGCTGTTGGGGAGCTGTAAATTCCACAAACCCCCAGCACCTTCCCAAAGTGAATTCCACAAACCCCCAGCACCTTCCCCAGGTGAATTCTCAACCCCAGCCATTCTCAAGGGTTGTGTGTGGACACAGCCCTGGCCTGGTTCTGTCTCAGATATCAAATTCAGCTCCGGGCAATCCTCCCCCCACGTTTACTGCAGCACAGCCCTGCAGGAGCAGCTGCTCCCTGTGGCATTCTGCTGTGGCAAATTTGGGTTTGTTCTCCATTTCCAGCCCTCAGAGGCCGTTTTTTGCTGTATATTCTCAGTTCTTCTGAGGGCACCTCCCACCATTTACAGCCTCAGCCCTCCGGAGCTGCTGCACCTCCCTCCTCCCCTTGGTGCTGACCCTTTTCAATCATCAGCCTCCTTTATAGAGAACCAGGGAACAATATCTCCTTGGCTGCACTCTGCTGACCTATCACACTGCAGGATGGGGGCACTGGGGTCACCACAGGAGCTGACAGGATCCATATGCATGGGCTGCTGTGTTTGGGACCCAGAGCACGCATTGCTGCGAGGGCAACAGGCAAATCCTGTGGCAAAGCCTGCAAGGAATGAGAGGCAACAGCCCCCAGCTCCTGGAGTGTCCCCAAGGCAGAGCCGTGGCTGGAAATGGAATTAATGTTCCAGGAATATTCTATTATTTGCTAATTCTCTTCACATCTTTTTGTTTCACAATTAAGCAAATTAGTGCTTTGATGATATTAAGACGCTCTTGCCTCATAAAGGATGAGTTAGAGGCATTCCCCCCTGGACTTTGCTCCTAATGAAAACACTTCCTCAACTGTTTGAGATCCACACTGGGTCCTTTCCTCCCTGCTGGGAGCATGGGCAGCACGTGGCTCCTGCCACAAAGTGACCAAACATTAACATTTGAATAAATAATTCAATTGCAAAGTTTGCACGGATCCTCGTTATTGCCATTTAATCCCAGCTCGAGCTGGATGGATCTGAAATTTGTGACTGCTCATGCAAGTGTCTGTCCTTGAGTGTTTCCACAAGCACAAAATGCCTTCCTCAGCCTCAGGGGTTCACTCACTCGAGGTTTTCAGCAGGGAGAAGACTTTGCCCTCTCCTCAAACATTTCTGCCCTGTTTTCAAAAAACTCTGTAACCGAGGAATGCCTGCGGCTCATGACCGAGCATCTGAGGAACAGCTCAGAGCCCCAAACAGCTCAGTTCCCATCCCTTCCAGCCAAGAACAAGCAGATTCAGCTCTCCCCCAGGCACTGATGCCAATTTTTGCTCAGGGGCAGAAAAACCCGAGCTGCTCCTGGCCCTCCAAGCCCTTATCCCTGTGCAGCCCCTCGGGCTGATCTCCAGAGCACAGTGCTGAGGGAAGGGAGCAGGAATGCCCCGGGCAGGGCAGCGGGCACTCACCTGGCGCTCTGACATGACGTACAGGTACTTGTGGTCGGTGGAGAAGGCCATGTCCCGCAGCACCGGGCTGCCGTCCTTGAACACCGGCACCACCTCGTACTGGATCCCGCCCTGGGGCGGCCCATCCGCCCGGATCTGCGGCACAAACACACAAACACACACAGGTCAGGGGGCACCAATTGCACGGCTGCCTAACTCTGCCTTTGTTTAGGGGTGAGGGGAGGAGGGGGACAAGGTAGGGAAAGGAATGGATCCAAAAATCTCAGCTCTGAACCGCAGACAGAGCAGTGGGAGCAGGAGCTGGAGCAAAGGTTCTGTCTCCACTGCAGCCAATGTGATTTTCCCATCCAGGAGAAATAAGAGAGTTTTGTGGTTGGAGGGAGAGCACAGAGACCTCCAGTGAGCCATGACTGACCATCCAGGGGGAAGGAAAACTGTAAACTTTAAGATTCTCTCTAAAATAACCTGAAAGGAGACCACAAAACTCTACAGCCAACAGCAAAGCCAAGATACTGCAGAGGTATATTTTAATTCTCCAGACACCGATAGAATGACACTTGGATAATCTCCACCACCTCTTCCTGCCACGGAATCCTCCTGGAGCATCATCCCCACTTAAAACCTGGAGATGCTGCTGCCACTTTCCTGCCTGGAGGATTCAGCGAGGCAAGGCCAGCCCAGCCCGTTGTGCTGAGCGAGCAGAGCTCTGGCACAGCACCACATGCTCCAAGCATCCCTCCGTCCCTCCAAAACACCGCCCTGCTCCCGCAGGAAAACCTGCCCGGGGCTGTGACAAAACCCCATCCCTGCCAGCAGCCGCTGCTGCGGAGGAAACGCCGCCTTCTCTCGCCCGAGTTAATAATTGATGGCCTCGGGGCTGTGCGCGGGGAGGGCGGCGGGATAAACAAACTCCTGACATTGCCTTTCCACCAGGATCTGCGTTTGGAGAGCCGCGGGATGGGAACGGGGCTGGGGCAGCCACGGGCCGGCAGCGACAGCGCTGATGGGCCGGGGAGGAGCCGGGGATGTGCCGGGAATGAGCCGGGAATTGCCGGGATGAGCCGGGCATGTGCCAGGAATGTACTGGGAATTGCCGGGATGAGCTGGGAATTGCCGGGAATGTGCCAAGGGTGTGCCAGGAATTGCTGGGAATGACCTGGGAATTGCCGGGAATGTGCTGGGATGTGCCGAGAATGTGCCGGGAATTGCCGGGATGTGCCAGGAACGTGCCGGGACTTGCTGGGGATTGGGAATTGCCGAGATGTGCCGGGAGTGCGCCAGGAATTGCTGGGGATTGGGAGTTGCCGGGATGTGCCGGGAGTGCGCCAGGAATTGCTGGGGATTGGGAGTTGCCGGGATGTGCCAGGAACATGCCAGGAATTGCTGGGATTGGAGTTGCCGGGATGTGCCAGGAGTGCACCAGGAATTGCTGGGGATTGGGAATTGCCGGGATGCGGCTGCTCCCATCCAGGGGAGGGAAGGGGCTCAAGGCAAACCCTCACCCCGGAGGTGCCATCGGCTCCCGCCGGGCGGTGCTGCCCCAGCCCTTTCTGCCGCCCCGCTGTTCCCTGCGCAGCAAAAGGCAGGAAAACCCAAAGGCCAAAGCTTCGGAAGAGGCAGGGCTGGCACACAAAGGGTTGGCTCTTTTTCTGTCCTCGGGAGCTAAGAGAGCAGGTTGTTAAAAATCTTTGATTTAGCTGAGAAATGAGCCACCCCAGCTGGAAATAGCAGGAGAACAGAGCTGCTCCCCTGCACCCTCTCTGAATAAATCCTCCCCTTGGAAAGGGCCCCGGGGCCTTCTGCCATGTACAGACATGTTGGATACACACAAACACATTTATTTTCTGCATTTCTCTCCTTTTCCCTTTACCTCCTGAGTGTTCAGTGCTAAAGCAGAACATCAGGTGGGAATGTGAGTGGTCTGTGGAACACCCACAGCCAGGCACGGGAGGCCCCTGGCAGGATTAAGCCGCCAGCCCAAGCCTGCCTCGACAGCCCTGAATTTTCAGAAGGCAAAATCCCCCAAAAGGCAGAAGGTCAAAGAAAGCAAAATCCCCCAAAAGGCAGAAGGTCAAACCCTGCTTTAATTCCACCTGTGAGAATTAGGATCGTCACAGCCCCCGTGAAATACCAGGAATCAGAGGCAGATCCACACCAGTATGAGCCCAGTGCCTTACTGGGTGCTGCCACTGAGTCACCCACGCTGCAGCAGGGACAGGGGGGCAGAATCACCCCGAGGAATAAAGAGCAGGAACGCGGGGCTGCCAGGGCTCCACAGCCAGCACCGTACAAAGGGCTGATTAATGGCCAGACAGGAATGGAAGCCCGGACATGAAGGATCAGCAGCCTTTGTGAAAAACAACTGTTTTCCAGAGTTCCCTCAGGGCACCAGCAGCTCGTTAAATTGAGCTTCTTTCTAGTAATGAGGTCAGACAGGGCTAATAAAGAGAGATACCACTGGACAGGGCTGGTGCAGACCCATTCCAACTGGGAATTGCAGCTCTGGGCTGGAGGCAGCGCTGAGTGCCCCTGCAGCCCGGCTGGGGGCTCGGAGCTGTGCCTGAAGGGGAGCCTGGGATGGGTTTGGGGCTTGGAATGGAGTTTTGGGGCACAGCACGGGGTGCTGGGCACTGCCTGCACCCTCCTGCCCCCACAATGGCCGGGGAGCAGCCCTGGGGCTCTCAGGGACTCTGTCACCGTGAGGTGGCCCAGGACACAGGACAGGGGGACAGCAGAGCCACTCCCTGGGTGGTGTTGAAGCCCCAGAGCCCCCAGAGCCCCCTGCCCACAGCCCAGGCCGAGGGCACCCAGTGACACCGGGATGCTCCGCTGCATCTCCGGCTCAGGGCTCGGTTTCCATGGCAACAAATGATGATGTCAGAGAGAAGAGCGATGATTCCTGCGGCCGAGGAGGAAGAAAGGGATCATCTCACACAGCAGGAAGCTTCTCCTTGACGTTTGGAGAGGGAAATCACTCCTCTGCCTCACGTGTGGGTGCCCTCCCGGGGCCTGGCAGCTCCTGAGCCGTCTCTGGAGCAGGGGGTGGGACCAGCCCTGCACCTGCGGGCTCACCCCAATCTAGGGCTCACCCCTAATCCAGAGCTCACCCCAAATCCAGGGCTCACCCCCAATCCAGGGCTCACCCCAAATCCAGAGCTCACCCCAAACCCAGGGCTCATCCCCAATCCAGGGCTCACCCTCAATCCAGGGCTCACCCTAAATCCAGGGCTCACCCCAAATCCAGGGCTATTCCCCAACCCAGAACTGGTCTGGCAGGGCCTTGGGGGAGAGGGGAGCAGAGATGGGCTGGGATCCCCTGGTCCTGTTTGCTCCCATCCCCTCCCTTTTCCTGTCTCCTCTCCTGGCAGGGTGATGGGCTTGGGAAGGGATCAGGAGAGGGGCACAGAGGGAGGCAGGGTGGGGATGGGTGGAGCACAGGGCTGGGAGAGGCACCTCAAGAGCTGGAAACAGGGATGAGAGGGACAGCAGAGCCCAGGAGGACACACCATGGGCTGCCACCCTCGGACAGGGACCTGAGCAGCTGCCAGGGCCACATCCAGCCCATCCCTCCTGCTGGATGTTTACAAATCTCTGCTGAGAAGTGCCTAATGACATAATCTGCAAATCCAAACTGATCCCAGCTCGCAGGGCAGCCCGTGGAGCAGCAGGGTGTGCTGGGTGCAGGAGCTGCAGCCCTGCAGAGCCGGGCTCACACTGAGCTCTCTAATACCCCCACAATGCAGCTGCAGGCTAAGCCGGGCTTTATCACCAGAGATTAGCAAAATACCACATTGTGGCAGCGTGTAGGAGCCACTCAAGGATCTAATCTGACATGAAGCTCCAGCACACCTCGTGCACGAGAGCTCCCCTCAGGTGCTGTGCCCGGGCAGTGCCAGCGCTGGGATAGCTCTGCATTCCCCCCAGCAGGCTCCCATTAGGAGACATCGAATCTCTTTGCAGGAACTTTCCATGATTAAATTACCTGTCTGTTTTCATTAGGGGTGTTTCCAGCAGGCTGACTCAGGATGGAGTTCCTGGTGCCAGAAAAAACAGCTGAATAAGCCCCTGCATGAGGGGCTGATTGCCCAGCCTGGGTCCTGCAGCAGGGCCACCACTGACTCCTCCTCACCTCTGCAGGGGCCTCATGGTCCCAAAGCACTTTGGGCTTCCATGTGGAAACACCAGGGAGGGGCTCCTGAGAGGATTCCCAGGGCCAGGAGCAGCAGGCACTGCCTGAACTTGCTGATGTTTGTAATGGCAGTGGAGTGAAATCTGGCCCTGCATAATTCTCCTGGTCCTGCATCCTCTGACCCCCGCAGCAACCTCCAGCAGGGGAGAATCCACACCTGGAACTTCAAATTATTGCCCAAAAAGTTTCCAAGAGCCCTTCAGGCCCTCTGTGAAATTCTGGGAGTGAAGTTCCCCCCAGACTCCCTGCTGACATCTGAGCTGGACCCGTTTCCAGGTTAATACTGAGCCCAGAGGGGTGTGGGGCTTTCTGAGGATCCTTCAGCCAGCCCACCCCACATGTGGGATGTGAATTTGGCAATGCAGGTGTGCCAGGGCCCTGCAGGATCCTCCCCAGGTCCCCATCCAGCCTTCCCTGCAGGCAGGAACAGCAGGACGGGGCTGGGAAGCCTCCCCTCAGAATGCAGCAGGAATCCCATTGGGTGTCTTTCCTTTAAATCATAGATGTGTCCCTGAGAAAGCTAATGACAAACCTTACATGCACATTCCATTCCAATCAGCATTTCCAATTAACTTCATTACCTGCAGGCTCCCTCTCTGCCAGGCTCTTTCTCTCCTGTCACATTTTCTTTATGCATTTCTCCCAGATTAGGAGGGAATGGCTCTGTCACCGTGGGCATCAGCTTTGTCTTGGCCCCACAGCCTCCATGGATGGGTCCCTGCAGGAGTCCATGAGCTGTCAGGCTGGGAGCAAAGCAGCTCCTGAAGGCAAATCCATCCTGCCCAACTGAACATTAAATACTCTCACTAATCACTGCTGGGGCTGCCCTTGCAAAACCCTGGGGAGAAAGTCTGCACCAAGTCTGCACCAAGTCTGCACCAAGTCTGCATTTCAGGCATGGTGGATCATCCCAGCACTCCCCCAGCTCCCCAGGAGAGCCACAGGGGTCCCTCTCACCTGGAGCCCACCTTTCCCAATGGATTAAACTGGGAGTTTAAAATTGCCCTTGGCTCAGACAATTCCTCCTTGCAGGATCTCTGATCTCCTGGCTGTCAGCTGGGCCTGGGTTCATTCCAGGGAGCAGGGGGGGGCAGGTAGGGTGGGCAGCACCTGAGCAGGGGCAGGCAGGGGGTCCCAGCCTCACTGGCTGTGTGGGGGCACCCTCAATGTTGGATCTGCCAGGAGAAGAGATTCCACCAAGGGAAAGTGTTCATACGAATCCTAGAATGCCTTTAATGGTACAGTGTGGGTGGAAGGGGATTTTGTCAGTCTGAGGGGATGCCCAGTGGGTTATTTGAGCCTGATTCGTGGAGAAAGGTGAGATGGACAAGTGTGAGGCCCACGATGACAAATGGGAGAAGGAAATGAAGGGCAAAGCATTGGGTTAGTTCACATTTATTAGTTAACATTTATTCCCTCCCACGAGGAAAGAGATCAGGACAAGGAGCCCCTGCTGCCCTTCTGCAGGGTTCTGGGGGGGAAAGGAGCCAATTGCTGGGGTGAGGTAGCAGCTCAGACAGCCTGACAGGACAAACCCCTATGAGAAATCACCATTGGAGAGGTTCTTCCCTCCTCCAGGTCTCCCACCCTCGTGCAGAGCTGCTGTGGATGAGGCAGGGAGGGTGGCACACAGGCACCATGCAGAGCCTAATCAGCAGCCCCATGTCTTTAATTTATTGCTGCATGAGAGGCTCGTTCAGAACAAAGCTGCCAGTTCAGGAGATCATTCCTTGAAAAGACTTTTTATTTGAAAAGCTGTCAGCTCACACCTTGTCACAGCCCTACTTGCGGCAGCGCAACTTTAATAACATGCCACCTCATGCAAATGAGCTGCTAATTAATTAAGTAGTATTCTTCCGGGGATGGATTCATTAGAATGAAATTTGGGCTGGTGAGGCTGGATTGCTGTGGATGGTGCTTTAAATCAGCAGCATTGTCTTCTGCTGCAGGCCCAGCTCTCCCTCCCATCCCCAGGGAAGCTCCTTCCCATCCCGTGGCCCAGGAGGGCTCTGCACACCTGGAACCACCTCTGCAGGGCACAGAGCAGCCCCAAAGCAGCCCAAACCAGCAGTGAGGTGCACACAATGATGTGTGAGGGGCCCGAAAGGTTTTCTTGTGTAGTTCTGAGGAAATCCAGTGCAGGAGAGGGCTCAGTACAAAAGCAGGAGGTAAAGGCAGTTAATCTGGGGGTTCCAGGGATCAGGGGATGCTGAGCAGGGCAGAGCTGATTCCTTTGGAGCACTTGTTGAACAGAGACAATTGCTGGGGGCCCGGGGCCAGCAGCCCTGCCCCTTCCAGCAGCATCAAACACAGCCCTCAAAGGGTGGAACACTCAGGGGCATCCTGCCAGGAGGAGGAGAGCTCAGGGCACAAACCCAGTCCTCTCTGATCCATCCCCAGGGAGCAGGGACATCCCTTCCCTCTGTTCAGCAATAATCCCTTCTCCCTTTCCCCTCCTGTTTGATTTCTGGGGAGGGGACAGCTCCAGGAGCAGGCAGAGGGGTTTTTATTCCTACAGCATCCTGCTCTCACCCTGTGGGCCTGGCAGCCTGGAGGTGCAGGGTTGGCTGGGTGGGCACAGCCCAGGCTGCCCCTGAGCCCTCTGGGTGCCACAAACCCTGGGCAGGGTCATTCCCTGCCTTTTCCCACTCTCTGCCCTTTGCCCTGAGCCAGAGCTGGGCTCGGTGTTAGAGGGACCCAAAGGGACACAGGAGCCAGGACAGAGACCCAAAACTGCCAGGCTGTGCCTGCAGGACACACTCAGGGATGGAGGGAGCTGTGAGAGACATTGGGGAGGGGGAAACAGGAGGACAGGGCTGAGTGCTGAGCCTGAGGGACAGAGAGCAGCAGAGCCAGCCCACAGCTGGTGCCATCCTGGAGTTATTCAGGACGAGGGAGGCACCAGGTATGTGCCTGTCACAAACCATTTGCAGCTCTTGCCCAAAGCCCCCAGAATAGCCCTGCATCTGTGTTATCTGTCCACACCTCACCTGTGCCCTTCCAGCTGAATAATCCTGCACAGCTCCGTGCCAGGCTCTCTCTCCCCAGGAACATCCTCCTCCAGCTCTGCATTTCACAGCTGAAGGGATTGGTCCTGCTTGCTTTGCTTTGTTGACCTTGAGTGGCCATGTAAAATGGCATCAAAAGCCACTTAGACAAGACTGTCTAATGTGGAGTTTGCTCTAAACGAGCTTCAGTGAGTCGTGATTCTCCCCAAGGAGGAAAAAACTAAATGACTGTCAAAAATTGCCACACAAAAACCCTGTTTCTCCAAAGCCACGGCTTCCAGCTGATCAGGTGGAAGCCACAGAGTTCCTCAGGAAATATTATTCTCTTTCCTCTTTGAAAACATCATGTAAGTAATATGTTTGAAATGGCTTCGATTTCCTGCACAGCACCTCCCGGGGATGCTGGAACAGGAGCCAGACTCGGAGCTGCCGAGGGCCAAAGCCCAGAAGGAAATAGGAGAATCCAGATTTTATTGTCTTTGGGGTTTCTAAAGCTGTGGATAAATCCTGCCTGGTGGTTCTGGGTCAGGCAGGAGCCAGCAGGTGAACAAGGAGGGCCGTGCATATTTTTGGTTTCACTTGTGCATGCACAGCCAGTCATGTGTTACTGATCAGATCTAACCTTGCTGGGGCAGAGGATGTGAGAGAATTACTGAGCACAGCTCAGCTCAGAGCCCGGGAAATGATGGAAATGAGGGAAATGAGGGAAATGAGGGAAATGAGGCTCTCCCGCCCCCCAGGCCCCCTGCCCAGCAGGAGCAGAGCTGCAGCTCTGGGCATTTTCTGGCTCTGAACTGGGGCAGAGCCTCACAATGGGCTGGGGCTCTGCAGGTCGTGTGAGGACAGAGAGCCCCGGGCAGGCTGGCAGTGCCCCAGGGCTCCCTGCAGCTCTGCCCTGGCCCTGCTGCCTGCCTGGGCTCTGGCAGAGCCCCAGCAGGGGCTGGCTCCGTGTTTGGGGCTGCCTCAGCATCCCTGGGCACGCAGGAGCTGCAGCAGTGTCACCTGCAGGAGGGCACCAGGCAGGGCCACAGGGCTGGCTGGGCACAGGGACGTGTGCTGGTGCATTCCCTGTCCTGGAGGCACTGAGGAATCCTGAGGGGAGGCTCTGCAATATAAATCCCTGGGGCTGAATCTCTCCCTGTCTGCTCATTCATGCCCCAGTCTCCATCAGACAGAGGTTTGAGGTAGCTCAGGTCCCTGGTGTGTGAGGAAAGCTCCTGCTGCCCCTCTGAGCTGCTTCCCCAGTGCTATTCTGGGGCAGATCAAGGATAAAAATAAAAATAAAAAGCAAAATCTCCTCCATCTCCACACTGAAACTCCCTAAGCCTTCGGCACATGCCCTTTGCAGCATCTCAGAGTCAATCAGCAGATAAGCAGATGAGCTGGCTCTGAATAATCTGTGTGTGCCACACATGGAACCCTGCTCAGGCCTGGGCTGCAGTGGGGTTTGCTGGGCTGGGCTCAGGGCACACGTCTGTCCCTGTCCCTCTGTCCCTGTCCCTTTATCCCTGTCCCTCTGTCCCTGTTTCTCTGTCCCTGTCTCTCTGTCCCTGCGTCCCTGTCCCTCTGTCCCTCTGTCCAACTGTCCCTGTGCCTCTGTGCTCATCCCTCTGTCCCTGTTCCCGTCCCTCTGTCCCCCTCCCTCTGTCCCCATCCCTCTGTCCCCATCCCTCTGTCCCCATCCCTCTGTCCCCATCCCTGTGTCCCCGTCCCTCTGTCCCCTCCCCTCCAGCAGCAGCAGGAGCTGTGCCCAGGCTGGTGCAGGAGTGGCCCAGCCCCAGCCCATTCCTGCCCTGCTCCATCACTGACCTGCAGATAAACACGCGGCTTCCGCCCTAATCCCCTGCAGCCTCATGAACATCAGCCGCGCTAAATTTTTCATGTAATTAAGAGAAAAACCCTAATCCAGTGTAATTAGCTCCCTGATTGCCAGCGTCAGGCAGCGGAGCAGTGTTTGAACAGCAATTCAGGTCTGGCTGGTTAGGCAAACACTGCGTGTGTGGCTCAGTAATCCAACACCGGAGCAGCTCCCCCCGTGCTGTCCTTGGGGCTGCTTCCCTCAGAGCTTCCCCTGCTCCAGGGGCCCCATCTCCCCAAAGTGCTGCTCCAGTTACAGCCCCGAGGGGCTTGGAGCCGGGCCAGCAGCTCCCCCAGAGCCCCCTCCCTGCTGGTGTTGGAGTGGAGCCCCCATCTCACCGAGATTCTGGGTCAGCACCACCCCTGCCTGCCCAAATTCAGCACCTGAGAGGCGCAGCTGAGAGCCTGGTGGAGAAACGGGCTCCTCGTGGGGATGCTCAGCACAGCCAGGCAGGGCTGGAGGCCACCACAGCTCCGAGGGCTTTGTGGTGCAGAGCAGAACCATCCCAGGCACCCAGCCCTCGTGCCTTGCAGTGATATTTTCCTCGTTCATTCATATACATGAAGGCAGAATTTTAAGAGTGAAATGTTTGAATTTTGGGAAGGGGAAGCAGATGGGAGAGGAACAGAGAATGTGGATGCGTGTGCCAACGGGGAGGCAGAGAAACCAAGAAAGCACAGAGAGAAGACACCTTCACTTAACCATTTCATCCATCCCCAGCAACGAGGAGCTGAGCTGCTGAAGGCACTGTCAAATATTTCTGTTTTCTTTCTAAAATTCACCTGTGACAAACTACAGACACCTCCAGCTCTCAGCAGTCACACCTTCATCTTCAGACTCAACACCAGCCTGCTGAAGCACAGGTTTGAAAGTGATATCATAGTGGGAGTATTTACTGGAGTGTCTCAAGGAGGATTTTGTTCCTCATCCTAGGCAGTGCCACAAAGGGTTTTTCTGCTTTTGGAGAAGGGTCTTGGTCTTTGTTTGGGCAGTTTTGATTGCTGCTGCTGTAGGGGCTGAGTTTTTGTGGCTGGGACACTGCAGACCCCAGAACCATCCACAGCCCCTCTGTCTGAGGAGCAGGCTCAGAACCATCCACAGCCCCTCTGTGTGAGGAGCAGGCTCAGAACCATCCACAGCCCCTCTGTGTGAGGAGCAGGCTCAGAACCATCCACAGCCCCTCTGTGTGAGGAGCAAGCTCAGAACCATCCACAGCCCCAGCCTTGCAGCCTGACTCCCTGCAGAGCCCTGGGTCCCTGCTGGATCCCCAGAGCCAGCCCTGGCTGTGTGTGCAGCAGCCCCAGGAGCATCAGGAGCCCTGGCATCCCCTGGATGAGCACTGGCACATCTGCAGCCAGCCTGGGACAGTGCCAGGGGTGCTGGAAGGGGCAGGGGGAGGTGTTGGGAGGAAAGGGAGCATCACAGACATCTTTTATGGAAAATCCTTTCCGTAGGATTTTTCCTCCTGAGAAGCTGAGAGGCCTCAGGAACAAAATGCAAACATTGATTATCTGCTGCTGTGGAATGCAACAGGTGCATCTGGGATTGGTCTCATGTGGTTGTTTCTAATTAATGGCCAATCACAGTCAGCTGGCTCCTACAGAGTCCGAGCCACAAGCCTTTGTTATCATTCTTTCTTTTTCTATTCTTAGCCAGCTTTCTGATGAATTCCTTTCTTCTATTCTTTTAGTATAGTTTTAATGTAATATATATCATAAAATAATAAATCAGCCTTCTGAACCATGGAGTCAGATCCTCATCTCCTCCCTCACCCTGGGACCCCTGTGAGCACAGTCACAAGGAGCTGCTCAGCCACCCCCAGCCAGCTCTGAGGTGACCTGAGGGACACCACGGGGCTCTTTGCCATCCCCTGTCCCCAGGAGCTGCAGATCCAGCAAGGGAGGGTTCTTTGAATTGCTCTCTCTAAAAACAGACCAGGTATCAAATGTTCCCAAAGCTTTTAGAACAAGGGCTACAAACTGAGCCAAGGCTCAGAGCTGATATGGAAAGTTCCCTCCCAGGACAGATTTTCCCAGTGAGGGAGTGCTGGCAGCCACAGCAGCCTCTGCACGAGACCACTGCTCAATGTCAGAGGAGCTGAGCTCCTTCTTGCCTCCCTCTTCCATTTCTCAGAGCAGCACAGCCCCCTGCCCACCCACACCTCTGCAGAGAGAAATCTGCTAATGATGCCGGCCTCCAGCTTTGTCACTGCCATGATTTATTGCTCGTGCCATGGCTTGCACTCAGCTGTGAAGGAATCTTGCTGTGACCTCAAGCCATGAGACCCCAATTTTCCTGGTGTTGGAGGAAAATGGCCTGGGCAGCCCAAGCCAGCAGGTATTTTGGTATTTCCCTGTCTCCCTCCTGCAGTTTGTGCTGCCAGAGCCTGGCTGGGAGCCGGGGTCCTGCTCCGAAGCACTCTGGAGTGCTGAGGTTTGTGCCTTCACCTGCTCCCCAGGGGCTCTGTGCCTTGAAAATTCGCTCTAA